>VMBQ01001663.1:0-34741 GCA_007657795.1 Dreissena rostriformis | reverse complement strand
TTTATAATTTTTTTTTTTTTTAATTTTTAGCGTTTATTCACCTCCATACATTACAAAATGTATTGCTAGTTGACATGTAATTTTGTTTGTATTAGTCGTGGAAAGGTTGTTGGTAATTTGAGGTTCAAACGAATGCCGGCGTTTAAATAATACGTTTTACGTCAATTGCCTGATTCTATTAGTTCGCGCAGGCAACCATAAATACATCTTAAGTTTGTGTAAAGATTTTAAAATGTATATTAACACGTAAATCGACGGATCCGGGATTTGTTTAGAAAATTCTCCAAAGCTATCGTTATAGGATTAACTTTCATTTATCCAAATCACAAAATCATGTAAGTGCGCTACATAATAAAATATTTGAACCTATTTACACGTGTTTTGTACACGTGATTTCCACAGACAATGATTGGCTTGTATTGCTAATATAATTGGCATATGGGGAAGCTTCAATTGGGTTTTAACTGACTGTTCAAAATTCTGCGTATTAATATATTGCGTTCAACAACATCCTTAAATTATTGCGAGCTTAAGAGCTATTAATACCGATTGAAACCCCCATTGGTGTTTTGCATAGACGTTCCTAGACGGTAACCGTAAAATTGGAAAACTATTAGTGACTTGTGACGAATACATTAATATACACATATATTTATTTTTGCACAGAGAAATTGTTCGAATTAGAGAGTTTCGAATCTATTTAAACAATGTTCCTTTGTCGTGTTATGTCTTATATATGGGATACAAACTAGATACACAAACTAACAAACTTAGCACTCATTTCCGATTCCGCCCTTATTACAGTCTACAGCGTGTCAGCTATGTCATTATAGACACTTATGCAAGATTTATTCCTCTCGTATGACAGTAATATGCGATACATTTGCAATAGTTCCTATTCCTATTCGGTTGTTCTTTTTTGTTTGGACAGATGAACCTCAGATGAAAAAAGCTACTAAAATTTCGATATGGAAAATGGCTGCCGTTTAAATAATCACTGAGCTCCAAGCCGAATTAGTTAACGATATATTCGCACAAGAAGCATTCACTTTGTTGGACAGACGAACCACAGACGATGAAAGCTACACAAATAACGATATTGAAATGTGTTGATCTAAGCTACTTCAATTACTTTTATTGAGTTAATAAAACATAGGAATAAGTATCCGATGTAATTAAGAAAGTGGTGAGCATTTTATTGGACATAAAATGATTATGCGATGACACATCGGGCAAATAATTCCATTAATATTTTGCATTCATGTAATTTCCCTCAAACGGAACATGCCTAACCCAATGTATTTAGCCCGCTATTGTCAATTTGGCATACTGTTGTAGAGCGTGTGTCACGTGTATAAAAACTAAACCACTTAATCATATGAATATTTCTCTCTGTGAAATTTGTATTATGACAAACTGTTATTTTGGCGCCGTTTTTAGAACGTTACTTAATTGTTTGCTGTGGACGGCATTGGTCAAAGCAAAGCCTCATCCAAATATAAATATGTATACATGTACATCCAAACGCCGTATTGTTCCAAATCACTTTAAAGAAAGATATAGTTATCAAGCACATATTTGAGGTCTCACCCGAGTGCAGAAAAAACAGCCCATGTTTCGTATATTTTATGACGTCCAGTTTAAAGTAAATCTATGTGAATTGTCCATTGTCATTTCAGTATGGGATAGAATGATCCGAAGGTTTTAATAACATCGCATAGAACATATTTTGATTGTATAAATTGGTTTCCATGAAAAATAATGAATCGATATTAACTAGGAGCACTGTTATGTACAATTGCATCCATTTTGGTTATCGGAATTTGTCAAATATAAGATTGTAATGTTGCGTTTTGTCGTCCATTTAGAGAACAATGATTTTATTGCCTCCGTTTACAAAACCGTTTCAATTGTTGTCTTTTCATGGACAATAGAGCAATAACGACCAGTTACATTTGCATTATTGAATCATTAAATCTGACTGTATAGCCATAGGCATGTACGCCCTGGCTCAAATGCTTGGCGTTTGGTTTAAAGTGTAAGTTGAATGAATTGATTTTAAGGAGAGAAAAAAAATAAAAAATCGTTGATGATTTTCATCACCGTGTGGTATTAATATTGAATATAAAAACCATGAATGATGTTGGTATTAAACACAAAAATGTCTGTGTTCATACTCCACATAGAAGCTAGCACCATGTTAAAGTTAAACTATTAACTAAGAATTGAAAAACCATGGGTTTCCTTGTGCAAGATAAATGAATTAATGAAATTTACTCAATGGTAAGCGCATTGAAAATGCTATGAAAATATTTAAGGTTGTTTATATTGCAAATACATATGATGGACATCTTCAGAATAAAAGAGAAATCAGAATCGACTTAACCTTTATACGGAAAGACATTGTAGTTTATTATACACATCCCCCCTTACGGCAGGGCTATACTGGAATTACCTTGGATTTTCTTTCCATTTGTCTTTATGATACACTTTATGTCCGTGTGTCAGTTTGTCTGTCTGTAGACATAAACTTGTCCGCAAGCGTTTTCCTTCACTTTTCAACGAACAAAATTCAAACGTGCATGATTTTTTCCTTTTCCGTCATGATATGAGTTTTTTTGTGCATGTTCGATTTTTAACGGCATACGTAAAAAAACAGAAGTTTTGCTCCTTATTCTACGTATGCTTTTTACAATATTATTATAGACTTTATACGTAAAAAATTGAAATCCCGGAAACAACACAATCCAATGTGTTACATTTGGAATGTATTTATTTCGCTTCCTTAAATCATGACAATGAGTGCATTACTTTCCACAGCCAGGGGTAAAATTATGTATAAAGACTTTTTTAGCAAAATAACACATTAAAATCATTTTCTCTGAAATTATAAGGCCCAAGGGTTTAATATATTTTATGTTCAATTCAATGTTATGGGGTCCAATGTTTTAATTGTTGTTACTTGTCAAATAATACTACATGCGGAGCCTTGGGTATTCATCACTGTAATGACAAATTCTAGTTAAAACAGTATTTCATCGATACAGTACATCTTCTCTATAATAAATGTAGTATTCCCTTACTGCTTTACTATTGCATAATGGAATACAATGTGTCGTAAATCATGTGAATTTTCATTTAAAATTGTCATATATGAGCATTGCATCCGAATAATAGTTACATTTACATTACATTTTATTAACGTGTTTCTGATATTAAAGAAGATAGATTTCGAGAAAATGAATTGCACTGGGTGTAATAACACGCTCACTTCTGAAAATGTAAGAGTATACCAAATGTCACATTATTTGGTGAGGTTAATGTTCAGTTTTGAAGGTTAACGTATTAAATACATACAAAACAATACAGTTTGATACGATATGATAACTGTTTCGTTATCAATCTCTAAAGCTTAACAAAGTACACATGAATGACGTTAAATGCACTTGTTTCAGGGATATTTAGAAATTCGACGTTTTTGGAAACTTAAGTTCTGTTATATGAATACTCCATTTAATACGTGTGCGCTTTTTATGTTGCCTGTCGTTTCTTAAAATTATCATGGAATGCTTTAATTGAATCGCGTCGATGATGTTGGAAGCAGCGACTTCATTTCCAGCTTTTTAAATTTCTCGATTAAAATGTATAATTTTATCTGAAGCTTTTCAATACATTTCAATAATTCACTATTCAGAAGAAAAAAATATTGCATATGTGAAAAAAGAACATAGATCTCAACACATTACCAAAGTAATTTCTCATTCTGAGTTTATTCGTATATTCCTTAGGGGAATCAAAGGGAAATCAGGCACATATGGATTTACTTATGAAATGATTAACACTTTTGCTATTGGACGTTACAGGAGAAACCATTAATTCAAATATTCATACATGCTCTTTTGGACTAAAATACATGCTAATCATACACTCAAAATTAGTATGTTAAAGGTATATCGCCATGCTTATTTGTTCTATGTTTATCTATCGGCATCCATACTTGAAGAGACTAAGACTCCACAAATAATGAGTACGAAGCATCAGAGTCAGAAAAAGAAAGAATTTTTTGCAGAACATATAAATATTGATTCAAAGACAGAACAGTTTGTAATGTATACCGTATAAATGGTAGAAGTGTAAGATACTGTGACGGACACGCTATCAATATTTCAGTCAACAACAAGAACGGTGACCATCGTACGCTGATGCTCAATGAAACTGGAAACATATAATTATGTAAATTATGATTTAAAATAAAATAAGAAAATAACTTAACAAAAGGCAATAACTCTAAAATCTAAAATTAGGAGAGGAGTTATGGTTCTTGCGCATTTAACATCCCCTCAATAATATCTACTTACCTATGATGCTTCTATTTATACAGCCTTTAGTGTTTATGATATGCTCCGGGCACTATTTATGTACACAATAACAAAGGGCAAAAATCCTACAAATATGGAAACAAGAATTTAAGTTCTTACGCACTGCATATCGCTACAATAAGATCTTCCTCTTTTTCAATTTCACGATACACTCCGGGCAATATTAAGGACACTTTTAACAAAGGGCCCTAACTCTAAAAATAAGAAAGCAATAGTAGCGATAAGTTAGCACTGTACATTAATTAAATGAAATATACCTTACTATTAAGCTTCACTATTGAAACATAGGAGCACAATCAATTCGTGTGAATTACATATTCCCTTATTTTGATCAACCTACTTACTCAGTTTCAAGTTGAAATTCGTTTACGTTTTTGGGGCGATTGCCTTCTGCAATTCGCACCATTGGTAACATAATATACGTAAACCGAAGAATCAGTTTCAGAATAAGGTCCGTTATTCCCATTAACCTAACTTTGCATCCAGATTCTGCATTCGCAAACAAAATAGCTCCGATCGTATGGTATTAGTATGAATGCGCACACACATTATCACGTGACCAATTGAACATGTGTCATGGGAACAAAGTACTCGTCACTGTATACACCTTCCATGAGGACTGCGTGTAACTCGGGTGTGAATGCCATAGTGAAAAGACGTTGCCATGGATAGACTAGACTGTGTCAGACACGTTTGACTAGCCTGTGTCAGACAAATTACACTAGCCTTTGTCAGACAAGTTTGACTAGCCTGTGTCAGACAAGTTTGACTAGCCTGTATCTGACAAGTTAGACTAGCCTGTGTCAGACAAGTTGGACAAACCTGTGTAAGACAAGTTAGACTAGCCTGTGTCAGACAAGTTAGACTAGCCTATGTCAGACAAGTTAGACAAGCCTGTGTCAGACAACTTAGACTAGCCTGTGTCAGGCAAGTTGGACTATCCTGTGTCAAAAAGTTAGACAAGCCTGTGTATGACAAGTTGGACTTGCCTGTGTCAGACAAGTTAGATTAGACTCTGTCAGACAAGTTGGACTAGCCTGTGTCAGACAAGTTAGACTAGCCTCTGTCAGACAAGTTGGACAGGCTGTGTCAGACAAGTTGGACTAGCCCGTGTCAGACAAGTTATCTAGCCTGTGTCAGACAAGTTGGACTCGCCTGTGTCAGCCTGTGTCAGGCAAGTAAGACTAGCCTGTGTCAGACAAGTTGGACTAGCCTGTGTCAGACAAGTTAAACTAGCCTGTGTCAGACAAGTTAGACTAGCCTGTGTCAGACAAGTTAGACTAGCTTCGTCAGACAACTTAGACTAGCCTGTGTCAGGCAAGTTGGACTTGCCTGTGTCTGAAAAGTTAGACTAGCCTGTGTCAGAAAAGTTAGACTAGCCTGTGTCAGACAAGTTGGACTAGCCTGTGTCAGACAAGTTAGACTAGCCTGTGTCACACAAGTTAGACTAGCCTCTTTCAGACAAGTTTGACTAGCCTGTGTCAGACCAGTTGGACTAGCCTGTGTCAGACAAGTTAGAATAGCCTGTATCAGACAAGTTGGAATAGCCTGCGTCAGACAAGTTGGACTAGCCTGTGTCAGACAAGTTGGAGATAGGATTTCCTAATCTTTCCTGATATTATATTCTTGTTTTTTTTTTTTAATTATAAACCTTAACCTTTAAGCTTGTTATGGTCTATGTGTCACAATTGTCGAAAATGAAAACAAATCAATGCATGTTTTTGTCTTGATGTCAAAAACCAAAGATTAGCTAATATAACATCTTTGCGGCGTGGGGATACGCTTCGGCCGCTGCCGCGCCATTTCTAGTTATATTTTGATTTGATCAAGAATGTAACCCGCCTCCCAGTTTCGCTGAATGGGTCAAGTTTTTTGTACCCAATTTGTTTTCCAGCCCAAATTGTTTTTCGTACCCAATTTGTTTTCGTACCCAATTTTTTTTCGTACCCAATTTTTTTCTCTTACCCAATTTTTTTTGTGTACCCAAATTTTATGTATGGCTTAATTTTTTCGTTCCCAAATTGTTCGTACCCAATTTGTTTTCGTACCCAAATTTGTTTTCGTACCCAAATTTTTTTTTTGCATAATTTTTTTGTACCCAAAATTTTCGTACCCAAATTTGTGTTCGTAGCCAAAATATTCATACCCACATACACAATTTTTGTTTAGTTTAAACCTATTTATTTTAGCTCGATTGCATCGAAAGCCTTAGGCTTATAGAAACGAATTTTGGTGATGTAGATAAACTTAAATTGATGATTTTATATCCATCCTCTTCAAAAGCATCGTCACTCCAGTACTGTAAGTACTTTGATTTGGGATCGGGTCCGTTTGGTTTGGGATCGCGTCCGTTTTACGGCCTTTGTTTAATAGCAGGAAAACCCCTTTTATGACATCAATTTTACGGTTTTGGGGTCAAATATTGGTCACATTCCACTAAAATAGTATACTTTTATCCATATTGCAGGAAAAAAGCCACCCGCACCCACTCCTCTCCGCAAATATGTTTTGCTGTTGCAGAATTGTGTAGGTACCTCTGATGAATCATTAGAATATATTTAATGCACATTTTATTAAAACAAAGCAATTTTAAGTTTTCTATGTGAAGTGCATGGTTATAAAAAAAATCCAGCAAAATCGCACCACCAGTACTTTCAGTACTTTGATTAATATTTGCTTTGGAAATTCTATTGGGAATTACATTCGCCCGCTGCATAATTATCTCAATTATTAACAACATTAACATCTCTTAAACAGAAACAGAATGGACAGACGACTCAAGTAAACAATTTCCAAAAATGTAAAAATACACAATTTTTTTTTATCACACATTGAACAGACAATCGTATAATATAAATTCATACCTAGGACAGAATAGAAATATCATTCCGTATGGACCGCCAATTTGCGCTATATCGTGTCTCAGTTGCTGAAAATACGATCAGGAACGAAGCGAAGCCCCCGAACAATTATCTACAAATGTCAACAAATGTAAATATAAAAAATTGTAAAATGTTTGGAAACCATTAATAAATATTGAAGTCCCACTACAGATGTTTCACCGGAAGCGACGATAGATTTCCATATGTACGTCAGTCCCAGATATGGATCCTGTTAATCCTTACACCAAACTGCAGATGTCGTGAATTAGATGGATGTATGGACTTCAACGTGAAATTGATATACTACATGATATGTTAGACCAAAGATCAACCGTAATTTTGCTAATTGCGGAAAACAATATCTGTATAGTGTTATAACTCGAAAATTACATTCAAGATGCTAATTCTGTTTTTGTCAAACCGAAAACATAACAACCGATTCTATGAATGCATGAAGTTAAATTGCGTGTAAAGGTTCATTTGGGTTATAGATTTCCAGTGTATGTTAATTTTAAGCAAAATAAAGGGTAAGTATTCTTTACTTTTAAGCGTTAATTGCTTTTATGAGGTGTCACGTTCGACTTGCCTTTAAATCATTTAAAGCCTATATTGCTTTTCTGTGACCTGTCAGATGCGGTGGCTTGGTTTAATCATGCTTTATTCCTTTTTTTAAGACAGCATACGATTAGTATAAGGTTAGTCTAGCCAGCAACATGTTCTAGTTCCCAATGCTTTGTATTGAACGAAACAAAGGGCGATGACCCCGGTATCAATCGTGGTCTATGTTTAATGTCGTAATATATGCATTGTCATGTATTTGGTCCTTTGCCTCAAATAGTAGAATTGCGGAAAATTATTGTTCTCGTGATATTGTTTCTGGAGTTCCCTTGTTCCTATTTATTTGGAAATATCTTAGATTGTTTTCTGTGTTGGAATCGTACCATAAATCGACCGTTCAGATGAAGATATTCTGACATATTTTCTATTCGGCCTGTATATCCACATTTTGCCAACACGTAAAATAAGTGACCTTCTAGCACTTAGTTACCTTATCTTTTTTACAATCGTAAGTGGAATTCATTTTCCAAATGGAAGCTTAAATCATCCAATATCTATGCCAATTTTCTGGCTTGGACTTTTCAAACGGATTGCATTTGGTTATTCAACCAATCATGGGTTATGCGTGTTCCGGTTTTTTAACAGATGATACTTTAAAGCGGTTTACGCCTCTCCCCTCCTCCCACCCCTGCATTGCTTTGAATTGACCGCGTCAAGGCGTTTTTGTATGTTTTATCTTTAATTATGTTGACAATTAAGCACTCACCTGGAATAAAAGACAAACAGACACTGGTTCAGTGTCTGGAGTTGCATTATCCTTCATTTCTTAATTTATAAATTCGTTTTAAGATGTAATAAGCCTGCTTCTCCAGTAGCTCAAGAATGTTTCTTGAATTTGAGAATCGGTATGATGTGATCTATTAACGCGGAACGAGTGCTTTAATTGACAAGCTCTTTATAAAAAGCTGTATAAGTATTCAGGATACAATATCATACGTTTGCGATGATTGCAATAATGATTTATGTATATGTCATAAAAACTACTTCACACATAAATCATGTTTTTCTATCTGCAAAACGTTTTCGTGAAAGACTGTGATTTAGTTTGAATATTAATGTAATTTGTTCATAACGTTTCAATATTGGAACTTTCAACGTATTCACAAGCAATTCCGAGAAAATGTTAACGAAACAGTTGAAGACAAGGGATTGACCTCAAGGGAAGGAGGGCAACAATATTGAGATGCTGCCGCTGCAAAACATGCTGATAGAATACTAAAAAGGTGTGACAATGCGCTCGGCTTCGTGTACTTGTAATGGAAAATGTAACTGCCTATAAACAAATAACTTGATGCCATTGACTCATATCGCGGATGATAAATAATTTCAGCGGGTTAATTGACATGCTTTCTGCTTTTGGCACTCATCAAATCGACTGCATCGTGCATTAAATATACCGCGGTTTTTCCTGTAAAAGATCTTCGATGAATGGGTTCACGTCATTAAGTTATTAAAGCTTTCTTCCAAACGAATTACTTACATTGATGAAATTATCAGGAAATGCGATCGTACTTAGCGCTAGCTGTATATATTTACAAAATAAGAATGTCTACAAGGACCTGGACTCTCAAGAATAATAAAAAATATTGATTCTCTTAATGTTTATGGTCGATGTAATACAGAGGAGGTAATCAGGTGACAAACAAGATAGCAACATCCATGCCGAGACAGGTATTTTCCATCGTTTTAAACCCTTCATTTCTTTTATAAATCTTTAAAATTCCGCTCACTTCCCAGCCATAACAGCAAGAAAGTCATTTATTATCGTTTATTTTGTATTAATATTCGCTCTAAATCTCGACATTACTCGCTGCGAAATTTCTTAGCGGTTGACCCTATTACAGCTCCATTTACAAGATTTGCAGCGAGTAAAGTCGAGATACAAAGCGATTTTTTTATATGAAATAAACGCTTGTTACGTTCTGGCTGATAAAGCTGGAAAATGAGCGGTATTTAAAAAAATAATACAAGTAATAAAGGGCAGAAAACGGCAAAAATACCTGTATCGGCATGGACGTCGCCATCTTGTTTGTCACGTGATTACCCCCTCTGTAATATAAGAATGATTAATCTCCACGGACATCGTCAGGATAAATTAGATGCTTGGCGATAACATGTAGAGCCTACTGCCAATAATTTTTGTAATTATTCAGCATGCTGCACCATGCACTTGATTTATCCTTGGCCTTGAGAGTGACCAGGCCTTTATCCAAATGTTGAAACACCTTTTTCAGCATAGAGAACATTTGTAATTAAATATTTGAAAATTAAACTGCAGTAAAACGTTAAAATTAATTCACTGAAAACTATTTAAAATATCAAGGTCATTGTATACATTTATTTGCAAACTGTACCGGCAAACATCTGTTCATTCATTTGTAAGTGTATTTGTATATTCGCATATGTGCATATTCTCATAAGAGAGGCAGACAAAGTAATGGCAAAATGGTGCAATAATCCCGGCCTCATCATGTGATAATGGGTCGGTATGTTTTATTGGCAACTTATCGTCAAGAAGCGCCATTTAGTTAATACATTATTCAAGCCGAAATACGCTAAAGAAAGTTCTTGAAGAAATCAGTAAACACTAAATTGAACATCAACATTTCTTAAAAGCATTTTTCAATTAAATATCCATGGCAACACGATCATTTAACCGATTTAGTTTGAGGCATCCTTGAGGAATATAAAACTTAAGCAATGAACACATGACAATCACTTTAGCGAACGGATGAATAAGAAGCATGAAATACTAGTATCAAACGATTACGTCGAAACGGTCGCACTCATTGGCATAATTGCATTTCATGTTTACACTGAATCCATAAATAATTAGTATTCGGTAAACCCATAGTTCATGGTGACGTGCATTCGGTTTTAGACCTTTTGGATTTAATATAAACTATATCGCCTGTCTGCAATTTGTCGAACCCGCTGCAGAGGATGCTTGTAATTATTTAACAATTTGCAACGAACCCATGTTTGACTTCGACTTCGAAGTGTCTCATTGACCTTTAAGCAACACGCTGGAACCAGGTGAATAGTAGCATTACATTATTTTAAAATTGCATGATACATCATGACGTGACTGTCAGAACAAGCTGTAGTAAGCCTTTATTGGATATTTGACGTTCACCTTTGATCAAGGTACAAACGTCTTCCAGGCGACACGCCATCTTTACATCTTGATCATTTCTGGTGATTGATTTGCTAATTGCAGTATCAATAGTTAAGAGGTAGTCTGAACAAATACCAACATCTGTCATTCAACGTTTACATGTGACATTGATCTAACAGTTATTAGTATGAACATCTCATGGTGTACATAGTTTACATATGTCATTTAAAAAGCATGCATGGTAAATATATAGGATCTGACATGAGATGTCTTATCATACCATATTTTATTAAACGAGTTCAGGAATTGTGTTAGTAAGCGAGCATTTGGCGAGCTTACTAACGAATTTCCTGGACGAGTTTAATAAAATATGGTATGATATGACAACGAATGTCAGATCTTTTTTATCACATGCTTTTAAATGAGCAAAATAAATAAATATTTAAGCAAACATAATGATGAATCCCGAATGTTGTTAACATTTCGTGACGTCATTTGATGTTGCAACGTCATTTCAGCAAAATAACAAAATGCGATTGGTCAATAAACGAAAACTAAGCCAATGAAAACGCTTAAAAAGTATATTACATATGTGTAATTAAAAATATACGTAATGGTTATATTACATGGGAAACAGGGTATGGCATGTGATAAAATGACATAACAGTTTTGATGTAGCCTTTAATCGATTAACAATATTGATAAGATTTATTTTAAGGTCTGATCAAAGCCGATCATATATGATAAGATAATTAAGATAAAAACCACGATTACAATCATAACGCCAATCGTGACAGACAGAACGTTGCATAACTCATGATTTGCGTCGTTCTAAATGCCCATGTTGATTGTCGATTAAACAAATATGAACGCTTTGTCCGCAAACTAGAAATGTGCCATCATATCTTACAAGCATTACTAGAATATATTATTCATATATAGGCTTAAGTTATTCAATATCTTTGCAGATTTGCTAACCCTCTTGCAAAATGACTAATGTCGCTTAAACATCTACCATGATAAAGACATGTCCCAGTTTCGTTGAAATAGCATTAACTGCTCATTAATGATTGTAGAAAGATAATAACGAGGTAAAAGTCTTAACACATACTGTACATGAAAATAAACAGCAATCCTTACACTATCGTACACAACCAAAGTTATGACTTGCACTTATATTTACCTCTAAAATCGCAATGTACTGACTTATTACCTCCAAACATGCTACTGATATTCGAGTAAATCAAAAAGTTAAAACGCGCCCCATCGTCAACTTCTGCGTCTAAACTATTGTTTTATTTACACACGTGTAACTTCAACACTTTGTTACGTTTCCGCTTATAATTTATTTTGTTAATCAACTCCAGGATCAAGGGTAAAATTCCTTACAGTCGCGTTTTGTATTTACACAAAGCAACGTACATGTTTACATAATCTTCTGGCTTATGTATACAGTATACGTATAGTCAAAGGTGCTGAAACGTCAATATTGCAAACACTACAAATGTATGTATATACAATGTTCGCTGCATCTTTTAAATCGGTTCCTATTATCACAGGCTCATATTGAAAGAAGATAAAATAGTCAATCAAAATATCCTTTACCTCCAAAACTCCATAAAATATTAACTTGAATCTTGCAATCAATTGTGAACACTAATTCTATGCCCCTCTCAACATTAACAGAAATATTACAAATGTATAATCAAAGGCCTGTTCACATACAAATATAGTACATATAGGGGCGGTGTTGGTGTCGTTGTTATTTTCATTTAAAACTTCGCAGGTATCTTTTTTAGAAACTCTAAATCAATCTGACCATGTTTCATCTCATTACAGGTCATCTATTGTTTTATCTTCTTAAAACCTATTTTTCATCTGATGTAAGGTTCTGTTTTAAAAGATTGGTTCAGATTGCTCTCTTTATGCGGGGCCAAGGCCGGCATTGACAGCTTCTACGCGACAATGTACCTTCAAATTAATATAGGCCATAAAAGATAAATACATAACACAAATGAAATTTCAGTTTGTACAATGGCAAAATAATTAATACATTAACAGTTATTACCAATTTATAATGTAAAATATTTTCATTGAAAATCGTATATATTTTAATCATAAATAAATGGAATTTTCTTGAATTAATTCATTTACAATTGATGCTTACTTTATGCTAAAGCATATCCACTAGAAATTCTGATTGTAAACATAAACAGCGGAAGCAGATTAATACACTTGACCCATGAGGAGGAGGGCAATGTAATTGAGAAGTTGCTGCTGGAGGACATCCTGTTACAATCCTAATGTACGTGGCAATTAGCTCGGCTTATTACACTTGTAGTGGAGTTGTATCTGCGGACAAACAGATGATAATTCTGTTCTGCTGCAGTCCTCATGACCTATGGACATAATTACTCGTTTCGATAAATTGCATTATCTATTAGTAACGTCTTTTCAATTTGTAAGCAATAGTAATAGATAAGTAATTTCACATTTAGAATAGTTATCTTACATGACATTAATAATCTAAGATTGTCTGGGGAAAAACCAGCGCATACATACAATTGGCTTATATTTAAACATGCCTTACTAGTAAAAGGTAACGCCGTTCTTGAAATTGTATCAGCCACTTGAAAAGTTGTTATGCTCATACTTGGTTTGTACTTTTCCCAATGGTACGTACAAATATCTGCCTTTAAACAAATATTTATAAAAACAAAAATAAAATTTTTAACAATTACATTTAATTGACTTATGTTTAGAATGTTTATCAACATTTAAGCGAGAAAGTTACATGCGAATACATTCATGAGTTATTTGTGCAAAATTAATTTCGCGCACGAAGTGATTATTCGAGCCGATATATGTTAAAAATAGCGAAATTTAATTAGGTTTCCTTTCACGTTAAATCATCGCTAAGGACTTTGTTTTAACAGAAGGCACTAACGCGTTCACTCCCTGATAATGTTTAATAAAAACTAACCCGGAGTGTTCACTTAGTTTAAGTCTTCTAGCAAAAATACATTTAGGAAAATATCAAGACATATCAATATGGTGTTGTTGTATTTTGCGCAAATCGGATACATATTTAATGTCAAATGAAAATAAGGCAGTTTTAAGGCAAGTACACATAAACATATGAATAATTATTTTAATATGTTGGTCTGAGAACTTGTAGTGATTTTATGACATAATATGGCAAGGGAGGCGCACTTTCAAATGATATTTTACTTGAAACACCACACGAGACTTGTACAAATCCTAAGAACATAATACTAGATGTATATATTCCATTTGTAATATAGCGTTCCCGATTATGATTATTCAAATAACAAACTATAGCAAGAAGTATTTTATGTCACGTACAGTGTTTTTCTGTTTTTCGAATTAAGAAATACTTTATTCCTGTCGATCATTTTATTTCATGAAAAAAGTAGTACGGCTACAAGTATGATACGATAACACAGAACGCTAGCATTTTTAGGGTTTTCTGTATTTCAATGTTGAATCAAATATGCACATGAGACTTACAATTTAAGGTAAATGACCAATGCCCTATACCGAACATGACTTACTTAATATTTTACTTGTATCATAAGACTGAGTTCACGTATAATACACAGCATTAAACATGGGTCACTTACACTACAAAATAATCTAAGGCCTACACTCTCTTAAACATCTTAGAATGCTACAACATGATGACACACAAGCACAACGGTTGTATCACTGAATATAAGAGTAATTGACGTCAAGGAGAAGTCATTGACATCATACCAAATTCGCTCACAGGCAGCAAGGGATCTGGCAACTTCACCTCAGTAAGTGTAATATAACACTCGCATATACAACTTTAGAAAGAGTGGCAAATGTATGTAAAATGTACCACACTTTTGGTGCAATATAAAATAATGAATAGGCATTTTGTAATGAGCGTGCATTTATGTCGAATAATAACATAATCGTAATGACACGTTTGATAAACGTCATTCTGTAAATCATCTACTTATATAAAGAATATATTAACGGGAATAGAGTTCCTATCCGAAATTCCACCAACATCATCTCTCGAGACGTTGTGTGCATTTCCGATTGAACGAAATTGAATGAGGTATTACTTATTATGTAAATTGTTTAATATACTTTATTAAATTTGTTACGCTAATACGAATTTGTCGGCAATCAAATCGTTTCGTGTATGACTAGAACTTTACATGAAGTACAGTTATGGTTTAAAGCTTTATTTAACAAATATATTCAAAGAATCGTTATTTCAATACAATCTGAAAAAAAAATGTATAAAATTGTATTTTAAAGATAAACATTATGGGCGCTATATTTGATTAAAACACTTAAGTGTTTTTGTTTTAAAAAAGCCTTATACTGCCGAATTTATTGGAATGTTGAATGGGCAGGTTGTCAAACCACATACCCTCTATCATTACAATTGCGATACTCTGCCAAAACTGAGAGCTCTCATGTCAGATTATCCAAATTGTGCTAAATAGATTAAAGCTTTCATGTAAACCTTTTTTTAATGCAGATTATCACAAGTAACGATAATTCACATCATTCCGGTGATCAATGCCGGACATATACCCTCTCGGACATATTCACGCCGTAAAATTTAAGTCAATCGATTATAGTTCCTTTCCGAACGTATACACACCAAGACAAATGCACTTCCGCTATTTGTTTTTTCTCATAAACTAGTTATGTTATGTTGCCATCACTAATAGCTAATAAATGTAAGTCATGATAATAGGCAATCGGTATTAAACTGTTCAAACATATCTCAAATGTGTCACTTTGTCTCAAAATTATTTTTTTTCATATTAAAACTTATTAAACACATACACTTTGTTTGCAAGTGAATGGTCCTATTGATTGCTTTAAATGTAATGTTATGTATTGTAATGCATTGTGTCACTTCTCAGTCTGTGGAAACATCATGCAAGGAATGGCACAATGTCGGGCGAATCAGTGTCTGGTGTTGCGTATTCATGGAGGGCATGTATCCGGGAGGACGTGTGTTCGGCATCCTCCGCATCTGGTGGTCTCTGTGAAGGGATATTCAAGCTACACATGTTTGGAAAATCAGGACCAATGTAAGCTTTCTTTGTTCTCGATGTAGACCTTGTTAAGGTCATCATTAATTGAGGTTAGATCTCTATGTTCATTTGAACATGAACGAAGGACGGGTTATCATATTTCAATAAGTTATTTATTCTCATTAAACAGAAACGTCTATCTTCTTATAGGCGCGAAACATCCACTTAGCGAATATGGAACATTATTTTGGACATATTTATGATTGTTCAGGTTTCATTATGATTTAAATAAGGTAAATATATTATATAGTTTTAGTATACATGTATTTTAATTCATTTCTTTTACTTCATGGTGGAATATAACCGCGGGAGCATTCGTATAAATTTCCTTTCTTGGTTTAGCAGTTCATGATGTTGACTTAAGGAAATGGATGAACAGGATTGTAGACCTAGCTGCAATCTTCTGTTATCAAAATTCCTACCTACCAGTTTCGTGCACATTATAATTTAAGTTAAATAACATATATGACTTTCAATGATTCTATTTGAACTATTATAATAATGTACATATATAACAATAAGCCGGTCAAATATCCATCCCATTATTGTAAAAATGGTACAACACATGTGTCAAAAACGTAATGCTTCATTTGTTTTTGCTTTTTAAAATCTCCCACCATGAATCTGGCTGACATACGTTCATTCTAACAATAGCTCATTTGTAAATGTGCAATAGCTCTATATGAGCAGTAAGTGGTAAGGCGAGCTAACAAAAGGTGATTTTTTAAAAGTCTCAACATTTACCAGGATCTTTTATTATTGTCTATCAGCAGAACATAAATTTAAATATGTTTAACTAAGCACACAAATATTGAAGTATGATACTATGACTACACGAGTATTTTGAATAAGAAAACCCTCATATCTTTCTGGAGATAATTTTGTCTCTTCAAGCTGGACCTTTCGCAGAAACGAAACATTATTGGCGTGGCGAGTTATTTGATATCAACTATTTAAAAAACGGTCCATATATATTTCACACAGGAATGAACTTCTTGTTGAGATTAAATTTTATATCGAATAATTTATAAGTGTGCATTTTATTAAGTTCTCCAGTAGATGCTGTCCAATCTATTATGTTTTATATCTTTTCATAAAATGTAACATATTTTAGATAAAGAAGTATCGTTATACGACATATTGATTTCTATGTTGTTCCATAAACCAGTGTACTCTTATTTAACTCGAAATTAAGTTATGACATATAACAAACAATTTATTTCTTTTACCAATATAATCGCAAGACTGGTCAACTCGGTTGTTCATTTCCAAACATCTTCCTATCAATTGTAAGGTACATTTTGCTGTTTGTCCTCAACACTTGTGATTACCTGTAGTTTTATATCAATTTAATTAAATACACTTATTTTTTGCCACGAAGAGTCTTAGTATTATATTCGATTAGACAAAGAAACAAGTTTACTTTTATTTATTTTAATCCTATAGAAACGTGTCTTTTAAGTAACAGAGAGTAACACTTAGAATGCTATGTCATTTTAAAATTTATAATTGGTACTTTATTTGTTAAATTCATTAAAAACATTGGAATGATGGAATGTAAGCGATGCCTATTTGACGGACAAAAGCATAATACATGTATATCATAATAAACTTCAGCTGAGAGGGAGATGAATCAAAATCTTATATTTCATTCAATTTACAAATTACCACATTATCACAATCAGAACAAAATATGAAAGAACTTGACATGCACAAAGCGCAGATATGAATAAAATATGAATAAAATTGGGATCGCTATATCTTTGTCTATTCAAAATGTTCAGGAGCACTTTTGAATGAGCAGGAATCTGAAGATTCATGATGATAGAGAGGTGACGCTTTGGTTCAGGATAAGTAAATACACAAACTATCGTCGAAAACTGATGCATTCTCAAAACACGTATGATCTGTAACGCATATTTTACATGCTTGTAAAGTGTCAGAATGCTTTGATATAATGGGAAAACTATGCAACCATTACATATGCAAATGATGAGTATACAATCAGTCTAATTCTCTCGCATGAAAGTAATACATCAATACTCCTTTATTCGTGTTCCTTTTTTTATCGTTTCGGAATACGCATTTATTAAAATATGGAAAATATATGTTCATTTGTTTTTCATCCATTTGTTTTAAGTTGATTACAAATGTTTTCATATTGTGATAAAAACGTGTACAGAAACGACAATAAAGGCGTTCAAACAGCGGAAAAAAATAAAGTTACAACAAACAAGAGAAGAAAATACCATGATAACGGAAAAATAAAGAACATTAAAACGGCATTGTCAACAACGTTGTTTTCTATAGATGATCAGAATGTTATTTCATATCTAGGTCTTCCACTAAGTAAATAAGACGAAAGGAAATTGATATCCGCAAACAGACAGTGACTTATTATATAAAAAAAAGCATATCAATTGAATGTAGATCATGCTTTCGACGCCAACAGATGATGAATACTAGGTCACAGTCTCTTCAACAGTGGAAACATAGTCTCTGTTCACGATGCACATTGTCGTGCGTCCCGGGTTCAAATTTATGTTAATAGTTGGAACATATTAGCAGCATTAGAACTCGTCTTAATTTTAAGGACAATTGATGTATTTTTAAGGTTAAACGGGTTGTTTGTATTGCAAAGCGTTTTGGTTTTAAATTGCATTGTGCCAATTCTGGATCAGACAGCCCACCACGCGCTATTTAAAATTATATACGAATAGATTGATGTCATGGATATCTTGCGCCACCCAACAATATCCAAAGCCAAACTTAAAAAGCAGGTCTTGAATGTAAGTAGCCCATGCACGCCTTCTCGTATCGTCTTATGCTTTAATCATTTGATAACAGTTTGCTGGATATCTTTAGTTTTTTTGTAATATTCTTCCACAGTATTTGTTGTAATGTGTTAAGTAATTAATACATAATGGCAGACGACCACATTCGACAAGAATCAAAATTGAGTTCATTGTAAAATTTACGCCTATGAAAGTGTTTACAGAATTCCGTTAGAGGCCTTTCAATAATTTCGCACAATTCAATGCCCGACACTTCATCTCAGAATGTAAATAAAGGAGCAATCATGGCGTTAAATTATTGGACATTTTTAGTATATTAGAAATAACCATATGGCTTCTGGAATTGCATTGTGGTTAAAGACGGTTGCCGTGCCCGTGCCTGTTCAACTAAGTTTAATCGGCTATCCACGACAGTTTAGGGGTAAATTACAAACCCGTGAACATTCACAATTGACAATTGTTGTCCAATCAAGAACCATTATTCTTAATGAAAAGGCGGGCCACCGTTGCTATAAACAATAATTTATTTTTAATCTAAATAAACTTACATTCGCGTATCGGGACAGAAACTCGCTATTGCATTGCGTTTCGGCTGTCCATTACGTACCATGTCAGAAAACGTTCTCTGCCGTCGGCATACATCAAACTATAGTTCGCTTGAATCTTATATGCTATAGAAAAGATAACTAACTTATTCATTAATTTATAGTGAAAATATGATCGGCGAGCTTAAATATCCTTTCCCGGTACCAACGTTTCAGGTAAATGAAGCGGTTACCGCGCTTTCGTCCACTTTGACATCCATTGTAAGTACATTGACAACATGGCACCGTTCCCTTTTTTTATGAGACTATGGAACAATTTACTATGGATACCACTGTCAAATGCCCTTTGTAAATCAACGTGCGGCAAAGAGAAATGTATTTTTGAACCGTTCCTTGCAAAAAAAAAAAGTTTGCCAATAACTAAATATCTCGCTCGATAACGCGCTTGTGATTGTTTTATATTTATTTTTTTCTATTCATGTTAAAGCATTTATTGTTTACATACATGTATTTCAATTGCAAATATTGGTTCTAACAAAGTATACGAGAGATATGCCTTATGATGTTTTTTTAACCTTGGTTTGTAATATTACTATCAGTGACAATAGTATGTGTTCTTTTATATTTGATCAATGATGTAATAAGATTAAATAAAAGAGGATAAACTTACATGAAGTGAATAGTTTTTTAAGTGGACAAGCATTATGAAAATTTAATTCGATTCCATTTTTGTTCAAAAATATTTAATATATCATTTCTGAGGGCTGTTTCTTTCTCAATCTGGATTTTAAGTTGAAGGCTATGTATGAAACAGTTAAAATTTGGTATTTGTTTTCTGTATTTTATGTTTAAGATAAAATATTTCATAAATATCAGAATAAAATTCACAATTTTATTACCGTCTATTGATTTCAATGAGTTAGTTCCGAAACTAACGTTTAAGAAGGATAGTTTAAAGTTAAGTTGGTGTTGGCCAAGAAAGGATTCTAGAAAGGTTGGATGAATCTGCACTCCCAAAATAGATTTTCTGTAGTTTTGATATTTTCCAAAGCAGTAGTCACATAAGTTAGAGTAAGATAATTTGCATTTAAAAAGGTATTTATTAATAGCGATAATTCGTTGTATGTATTTAAACTGAAACTTTCTAAGTGTGATGTCGATTGTTGTTTTGTTAGACATGATAAATATTTCTTCCCAGTTTAATTCATGCTCTTGGAATATGTTTTGTCATTTTATTTGAAATGTAATGTGGATGGTTCGTTGGTAATACCGTTCATTTGTGTTTTGTATAGTAGTTTGTTCGTCTTTGGTTTTATGGTGGTTTTAATGTTTTGCGTGTTGTTTGTATTTACAATAGATTTTATCTGTAATGGAATACTTTGTATTAGCGGGTAATACATCAGGAAGTCGGTTGAAGGTATTTCATACAAGTAGCATATATTATCGAAGGAATACAATGTATTCGGTAATCAAACAATTGATCGACATACTTAATGCTCTTTTCAAACCAGTTTTTATTTTTTTAAATGTGTTACTATGTGCGTTTATGGTTTTATTATCCCATAAAATTGTTTTACTATTGCTGTTTTCTTTTAACATATGTGTGGCTTTACTTCATGCTGAGAGTATATTATATATAAACATATTTTCTTTTGCTATATCGAGTATTAGAGACTCACTTATGCTACATTCACAAACTAAAGAGCCACCATTTATGGCTAGTATTGTTTTTTAAAAACAATTCCCATTTACTCTTATTTGTGTTATCTAATATACGTTTGACCCAGCTGGATTTGATTGCATTCATGAACAAATAAATATCCGTCAATTGGAGACTTCCAAGCTCTACGGGTTACATTAATTGTGTTCGTTCAATTTTGTTGGGTTTGCAATCCCATAAGAAATTAAAAATATACATTTTTATATCATCAATTATTTTATTATCGGGGTTTGGAAGAACGGTTAGTACGTATATTAATTTCGGGAGTGCAGATGTTTTAAAAAACAGTTATTTTTCCAATTTAGGTTTCTTTTCGGTGTTTCCATTGTTTAAGACATTTTTTAAAATGATGCAGTTTGGGTAATATATTTGTCAAGATTGTTTCATTTTCATTGTTTGTGAATGTTATGCCTAATGTGGATACCTCGTTTGATGTCCAATGGAAGTTCATTTCCGTTTTTAGATGAATGTTTGTATGCCTATAATTACCTAATTTTAGCAAAGTACATTTACATATGTTTAGTTTAAGTCCTGATACATTTCCAAACAGGTTAAGTGCCTCTATAAAGTTGTTAAAGGAGCTAGGATTATTATTGCAAAAATAAGTTGCGTCTTCGGCGAATAATGTCCGTTTGATTTCTTCGCCTGGTTTGACAACAATAACATTTATGTTTGGGTTAGATTGTATATAATGTGATAAGGATTATATACAGATAATACATAATGACGATGAGAGTGGAAATCCCTACCTTACACCTCTTTCGATAATAAAACTTTCAGAGAAGAACCCATTGATTATAATTAGACTATTTATGTCAGTAAAGAAACGTTTTACCCAGTTTATCATATTTCATAATATATTAATTTCATTCATCCACAAATTCATGCGTTCATGTGTTTTACAAGAGAACATTTTAAACATTACATTGGTTTATAAAATTCCCCTATAAGCACTTGGATGAGGCGTGTTATCCGATTTGAAGAAAGGCATAACTAAACTTTCACCCTAAGAATCAGAAAAATACACGCTTCTATAATTGTTATAAAATTCTGCTCTAATTACGTACATACCAGGCGATTTGTCTATTTCTATGTCAGTAAAATTATCATCATCTATAGTATTTTGGGTTATGATATTCATTAGCGAGCTGAAATACGTAATCCATTGTTTCTGAGTTCATCCTTTGACCAGCCACCAGAAAGTTTTAGGATTATTCCGTTCTTCTACAAGAGCGAAGCGTTTATTTCTCTCTCGCTATTCACACATATTTTTAAATGACGTTCGTGCCGCTACATGTAGTTTGTGTAGTCGTTAATATTTATAGTATTACCTGTTGCATCAGAAGAAATGAATTCTTACATTTTAGAAAAGTCAAATTTCTATGCAGTCTCAAATGGTTTACAGCCTTCCCAGAAATTCTCTGATTTCTAGCACAGCGTGATGCCTAATTGTTATCATTAGCCATGGACAGCCTAACTGACCAATCATTTATGATCCAAGATAAGAATCCCTCTATCTACCAGCATTCATATGTGTTTCTGACGTGACATGACTGATAAGCCCCATTGTAAACACTGTTGCAGTTGTGTGAGCTTCCATTGGGCTGTTGTTCAGTGAGGAAGTATATCTAGATACAACATGTATTAATTTGTTTTCAAAACTTTGTGATATTTTGGTTTCATGTGTTTATACCATACTTATATCTGAAGATATGTCGGGAAGATTACAAAAATGGTAAGTTATCTTCTTAATCTTTTTATTTTCGTTTGATAAATTGTTTTTGCTTATTAATGCAGTTCTCTCTTTTGAATTTTACTCCATTTGTGGTGTTAACATATGGTAAACTATTCTAAAGTGGTATAATTAAAACTCACGAAATTAAGACAACTTCATGACATATATGGTAGGTTCGGGAAATGCGCCCAAACCAAGATATTAATAATGGGTTTTAGCTGCACGTGTTTGGAGTTGTTTTAGTTACCAGTGTATTTTGAATCATACAGCAACTGCACTTCTAAAAAATTATTATTTAGGAGAAGGTAAATACTTTATTTTTATTTTTTTGCATGTGCTCTATACTGGTTGACAATGAAATTTTCAAAAACAATTAAGATAGTAAGAGAACAAGTTCCTGGCTCAAGTTCGTTTGAGAGTTTCATATATTTCGAGGATTATTTTTCAGTTTTAACAAAGACAGAGAAAGGATTGTGAAGATTTAATTTAATACGCTCTCTACAAAAGTACAAAGGAGGAATAACTTCAATAAATGGAAAGAATGCTATACCAGTTATTTCTTTTCTACAATATTGTTTTGTGCATATCGATACATTACAGGCTTGCAAAAAAATAGCGCTTCAAATTCAGAAAGAAGTATTGTGTGGCAGTAGTGAAGAAAAAGAAGACTGCCTATCGTCGTTTGAACTGTACAAGCTTGTTTCAAAAACTAGGTTCCACGATGCAGACATTCTTTTTGAAACGTTAAGTATCAATGAAGACAATATAAAAACGTTAATTGTAGAGCATAAGGTTCATTTTACAACACAAGAATGGAGACAAGTATGTTGGTTTGAAAACCATTTTTCAAAACTTGTCTTTTGAAGATATTTTACGTCTGAAATATGCGAAGTTCCAGTCAATCTTGTCTTTTAAAGAGTGTAGCCAGAACTGGCATAAGAAATCGTTGGAGCTGATAAAGGTAAATAAGGAGAGATATGATACAGCTCAGAAATTGAGTCGAGTGCAAATAATAGCTGGGATTGTCATTGATAGACTCTCTTAATGAAACCCACCAACAGAGAAGTACCAACTACTCAGAGGTAATGGAGGATGTTGATGATGACGTCGATAAGCTGGGATTTGAACTGCCAGAGGTGGACATGAATCACATCTTGCCAACAATTTCTCTTATTTTAAGAAGAGGATGTCTTTCTATGGACAGCAGTCAACAGCCAGTTAACGTCTACACAAACGTCCCATTTGTGGTACCAGCAGCAATTTTAGACGAGCTTAGCATGGATGTTGGTAAATATCTCCTCTTTCAGTACGCTTCAAAAGAAAGACTCCTTCCAACAACAGATGCGGATGTTCCATCAGTAGACGAAATTACTGGACCTACTGAACTGGTTTCAAATTTAAATTACATATTTTGTGTAAATTGTTAAAAACATGCATTTAATACTCATACTGTGAAATATAATATGTCAAACAGTTCAACTAGCGTTTACCACTGACCACTGATATTTACATCTGGCATAGAGCAGAATAAGAGGGTAATTAAATACCTAGGAATCATGATTCTGTCAGTCTGTGGTCACTATCAATTTGTTTAGGGCAACTCATGCTGGTTTTCTAACTGTATCAGACAACACCTGGCTTAGTAAGCTGAGTGGTAAAAAGTTACAAACTGTAGGTGACAAAACACTTTGCATGCAAAAACAGAGTTATAAATCAGTAGCATTAAATACACTTTTGGATCCAAAGTATTAACAAATACTTCGTTTTGTTCAAATAATTCTAAGCACCTTTAAAGGAGGCGCTTTTGAGGAAGCCGGAAATTGCAAGAATCCCAATGATATACATGTGCCAATAACGACATCATGTCTATAAAGTACCGTTTCAAAACATTCGAAAGAACGCTATTGTATGATTTATGTACCCACACCATCACCGGAAATGATGCCTGTATAAATAAATGTATAATTGTTGAAACACGTGTTTTGTCGTTTTGCAAAACATGTGTCAATATAATAGTACTTTGATGCTACAACGTATTATAAAAATGATACAAATAAAGCAACGTGAAAAAACAACTTAATAACCAGAAATGTTGGACATAAATAAGAATGTTCAACAACGCAGTTTTGTTTTCAAGACGGTTAGAAATGTTATTTCATAGCTTGTACTTTTACGGAAATAACAATACGAACAGTGCATCGATATGCGCAAACACTCGATGTTTTATTAAATTAATACAGAGTATCAATTGAATACTGAGATGTTTGAGAAACCTATACACGATACAATCATGTTGTTGTTTCTTTACAGAATATCGGTTACATATAAATTATTCGCTGTCCTTGTTTACGTTTTGTATTCACTGCGTTCATTGACAGTTTGCTGAATGGTTCTTTCTCGTCAGCTACGTTCATGTTATAATGTATTTACATATCAACTATAAATTACGATGTAATCTTTAAGTAAACAACCTTTATTTCTGGTAAATCCTTTCAATGAAATACCTAACGACACAAGAGTAAAATTGCAATTTCAATTAAAAAAATTAAAACAGAGTTCGGTAAAGAGTTTTATTTTCACTAAAATACAATATATAATTTGTCAAATCCATTTATATTAACACAGATTTATAGTTTTTGTCTTTAATTTCCTGTAAAGTGTATCTATCACTGATTATGGCACTAGTTTCACTGTCAATTGAAACCCGCTTAATTTTGGTATTTCGTATTTTGTTGATATATATGTTACACTAAAATACGTTTTATATTAAAGAAGAATGTTTCATTTTTTTAATAATGCTATTGGTTTAGCTATAGTATCAACGATTAGTCTAATGTTTAATGCATGGATACAAAATTCTGTTTTATTGTAATATGAATCCTTGTTAGTTTTTTTTAAGAACAGTGCAATTTAGTTTACACAAATCACATATTTCGCCATTCCCTGCTACCGAATAACCATTGCTAAATCGCACGTCAAAGTTCCGATGGCAACCCTTGTCAGGCCCAATATCTCAGTCTATAGATATTTGATATTGTTAAAGTCTAGACGCAGTATTATTAATCCCCATGGGACAATAGTATGACAAATTTTGTTCAAACCTTGAATTAGTGCATGTCGCTTGTTAAATTCTTATGTCTTCATTCCATGAAAAATATGAGTAATTCACAATAAAACATGTAACTTAACCTAATTTAGTTCATAATTAAACACAACACATGTATTAAAGTGCGCATATGGAAAAACAACTAACGTCAAAACATGGCCAAATGAGCTTAAATTAAGTTTTTATTACTGTTTCGTTGTCTATCTCCGTTGAGTTATAAAATGAATGAAAACTGGGAGATACATGATACTTGGTTTATGGTTTAAGCACATGGTTAAGCTGTGACAACTTTACGCGAGCGACGATCTGATATAACTGTTTTGACGAGTACATACGAAATATCGCTAGTCAATTTTAGTGGCACAGTGTGTTTATTCCATGTTCTTGTCCATTAAATATACACACTCGCTGTCATCAGATTTGCTATGATAAAACAGCGGCGATAGAGTCATAAAGAACACACAACTTGGGGAATTTGTTTAAATTGGGCGCCATAGCCGTCTGCCAACTTGTCTTTAATATACATCGTGCTTTATTGCAATTCATTATTTAAGTCTGGTGAGAAGAAATAAATAATACAAGTGTAAATAAGGTGTTAACTTCAGTAAATGTTATTTAACGAAAGTACTGTAGTTTTTTCAAATTTATAAAGCAGGATATGGTATTGATTCAAACAGACGCATAAACAGAAAACACTGTATATGTATAGTAGGTGAGCCTCTACACAAACTGTCGAAATATACTGCGATTAATAGCAAAACAAGCCTGATGCCATTGCGAATATTCATCTACGTTTTATTGGTAATATTCGGGTTCGTGCGAATATTTTCTCACTTCGAATGAAACGTCTCATTTATTTGCCTAGAGCAATGAAAAAATTGTTAAAATATCAGGTTGTTTCTTAATCGTGTTTTTGTATAGTCCAATAACATGTTAAACTGTAAGTCAAAAGTGTTTCCGTTGATGAATCGTCTAAAATTATATAAGCAAACATTGTCTTATATTGCATATCACACAAATTGCATATAGCAATAAGCAGTATTTGATAAGATTTTTATATAATATCAATGATTATGTATACTATTTCACTGGCAATCATAAATAGAAATGTATACATCTTTTTGAGTTGTCCGTAACTACATATGTTTACGTCTACATATAATTAAATGACATGACTAGCATATCCATGCTCTCAATATAGACATGAATGTGACATAATCGTTTGCTTCTCGAACCGAAAGCTATAATAATTGTTTTGTCACTCAGGTTACCTTGAGAATATTTTCTTTTCCAGCTGAGCTATTTCAATTGCATTATGTATACTCGGTAAACAGGGGTCATGTCGGCAAAACAGCGTTTCGTCAGGGATAATTATTTTGCTAACGTTTAATATATGACAAGGGTCATGTTAGGAACGTCGTCAATGACAGAGATACGAAATCGACCAAAGGTTTCAGAACTGTGTTTTTATGAAACACGAGCTTAATTGAAAGCGTTCGACCTTTATTCGGATAGTAACTTCCTATATTTGCCCATAATACCGGTGTGCAGTCCGTAAGAAGAACCGGACTGGTCTGAACTATTCTAGACACATTATAAAAAATATAAACTTGAATCTCAGTATGTTTGCGTGTGATAGCGAGAGAAAATAAAAAAATCAAAATAAAAAGCAAAAGAAAAAAATGTTCGCCTTATAATTTAATATATGTTTTGTGTCACGGTATGTTATACGCTGGTTTCCTTCCCAAAGCATTTTTTTACTGAAAATATGCCCTATAATAAAATTAGGATTATCTTGGTATCTGAGTGACGCTTAACTTGTATTTTAAATGTCGATCGCGTAGTATATGACATGTTCGTTGACCCGATTTGTAATACCTTCTTATATATGTCAAAACTTTCTCTTATCACAAACCATTGTATAGCATCTGATTAATGTCTGGGACCAAATGTCACGAACTTATTGTATCAGGATTTATTTCAGAGTTTAATTAGCGAGGTTGAGTTTAATTAAGCCACTGAAATACAAGCTAATGGGCCTGCACTGTCTTATATTGTTTGTTAATATATTCATTAAATAAAAAAATATTCAATGCTCTTATCATAAGGAAACATTCTAGTTATTATAAAAAGTCATGTTACTTTCTCTATATAAAAATATATAGGGTTGCAATCAACATGGGCGAAGCTTTATTTTATTTAAATAGCTACTGACGATTTGTGGAAAGTGTATATTTAAGTGTGCGTGCTTACACGCAAACGAGACAAAATGCACCGGAAAGATTACGTTCGTCTAAATAATGTTCAAACAAAACTGCTTATTTGGCAAATAAGGAAAATGGAAGAGTAAGATTAGGCTATTACATTAAACTAAACTTAGTGCATATTCGTCCAATATGAAGGTCAGTTTATTTGTACGGTTACAAAGTGTTGCTTTTTCTGCTCTAATCCTTCCCATATAACGTAAATTGTTCTTAGCTATTACTTGCTAATTATGGAACTGTCTGCTTTGATACACTGGATGTAAATATAGTTTGCTTCGAATCCTACTATAAGAAATCAACAAAGTATTGCAAACGAGCACTAATGATACAACTAAGCTCAAGTAAACGGTCAAAAGTAAAGACAATCAGTGGAAAACATACATTATGTAGAACATATAGATATAATTGTCAACAATTAATTGTATTTGCCAATTAATTCATATTTATTTTGGATATGGTCTTGTTCATTTGATAGTCATAAGCACCAATACCAAACGTATTGTTATACACCAAGGATAAAAATAAAATCGACAAATCATAACTGTAAGATGTGTTGAAATAAATCGCTAGAACGATCGGTGAAACGTAATTTTACCTCTTTCCGTGCTTTTATTTTATTAAAATAGCTACTGACAATTTGAGGAAAGTGTAAAGTAAAGTATGCGTGCTTACACGGGGACGAGACAAATTGTACCGAAAAGATTATCGTTCATCTAAATATTGTCAAGCAAAACACAATTTGAATCACACATTTTACTATTGTCACATTCACTCAAAACGCTATCATTATTAAAAATGACTAGCTTTGTGTATTGAAGCAAATCAAAAGCTATGCAGCATCTTGACATATAAAATATTGTGTCTTTATTTTTTTTTATTGATGAATCTGGCGATATAACGGCTTAAATAATTTGATTAAGGTTTATTACAAATACTTCACTTCAGCTTCAGGATCGATAGACATAAACTCAACCATATTTATAACTGTGCGAATATGTTTTAATACATGTATTGCATAAACAAATGCAAGTAAATGGGAAAACTATGAAAATACTTGAAATAAGTTAAAAAAAAATGAAATGGTAAAATAGCATTGTACATAATACGTCATTAGTCAAGTGATGTGTTATCCAACTAATCATATAAAATCAAGTCTCGTTTTGACAATGTTTGAAACATTTAAAATAAAATATAATTTGCAAATAGATACCATCCTTGAATGAGTCTTTTGTCCATAAATTAATTATTTCATTATTTCTTAGTGTTACATAACCAGATGAACTAACTAATTTATAGAATTCAGACAATAATATAAAACCAACATAACTGTGCAGTGGAATAAAACAACTAATTGTCAATATTATATTTGTCCCCGTGTTCCCACAAGGCAACTGGAAAATTGAATATATAATTATTTGTTTTTATTTGTTAGTGTCAGATGTTTGTTGTTAATCTTCGAAATAATAGCCAATACCAATACTCAATTATGTTGTTTAGAAACAGGTATATCACCGTAACCAAAAGCCATTATGATGATACAACTCCACCGTCGTCGCTAAACGATAAGCCTTTAATAACGTCAAATAGTCATTTATTATAGGTAGGGAGTTAACATTGCATAACCCTCAGATAAATGTATTTCCTTAAGATAAGAGGCTTAACGTTTTTCTTTCCTTACACGTCTTATGAACTTGGATATTTTGTTGGGTTTATATATTAAGAAAAAGTCTAGCCACACAAAGGCAAAATGCTTATTTGTAGTTTTGGCTAAATTAAAAGATTTGACCTCGTGACCCAGTTTACAGACACATGGGTTCCACCTTCAAACGTTATTTTCAATAAAAACACTCAGACAACGTGTCATCAAAATTGAACTAAAATGCGGCATCTAGAGGGGTTAATAGCTTAAAATGGATAACAACAATGTATGTATATTATTTGATCAGGAGACCTAGTTTTTGAATTGATCAAACAATAACTTGACTTAGATATTTTCAAAACAAACATTCTAATCAAGTTTTATACATTTGAAAAAGGTGTCCTCGACAGTGGTTACGAGCTTAAGGTTGACGACGCAAATCACACACTGCACGACTACGGGCGCCGGATATTGAGTGATCACACTAGCTAACCTCTAGCACTTCGTTCTCAGGTAAACTAAAACAGAATGCATTGCTAAACCAGGTGGATAAGTTTAAACAAAATATCCATTTATTTTGTCTGCATCATTTAAAAACGGTATTGGCAAGGATATTAAACAAAATGATGCTCGTACCTTCCATTGAAAATGTTGTGTTTTTGAAAATGGTCATGGTAACCTCTATATTAATATTCTATAGCAAACATTATAGAAGATGTTAGATACATACGTATCATATGTGGGTAGGTCTGAATGAACCTCATGTTGACAGATAAGCAGCAATACTATGTTTGCTCAAATGACTGCTATGTTTAAATGATTTCATTGCATTCGTTTTATTCCTATTTTTGTTTCAAATAGAATAGAACATAAACAAATATTTGAAATGTCTGTCGTACTTTAACATGACTTTTACAATACCTTATGCTCACTGTGTATATGTTTCGATAAGGTGCGATTACACACACTTTGTCGAAATGCAATTTGGCGTTTTAAGGATTACATAAATTGTTAAGGTAAAACAATATTATTCAAACTAATATCATTCAAAATTTAACACATACAAAGCATATGTTAACGTTATCCGTGCTGCTTCGAACTGACTGTACTTTAAATGGATGAAATCTGGAGCAAGCCGTACATCCGTCATGATGTCGTTTTATTTCCCTTCAATTGACCAAATAGAAACAATATATGGCCCATTATTGAAAATAAATAAAACCTGATTAAAGATATGGGCATAGTCTTGATACGGTGAAAAGGCAAGTGTTCAAACCACTTTAAAATTGCGAGATTTCAACCAGTTTAAAGGATGGTAAAACTTCCTACGCAGCCCAGACTTATTCCCATAAATTAGGTTTCATTTTTATAAATGAGCTGTAAACAACTGTCTATATGGTTTTATTCACGAGTGAATACGTTTTGCCAGTACATGTATTTGCAATTTAATTTCCTCGCGAATTCAAAACGAGTCCGCATACAATGTGAGCGTTTAATATTCATTTGAATTTAAACTGAAATTGTTATACTTGAACATACGTTTATTCACACTGCCCTTGTTCGTTTTATTATACGTTTATTAGTTTCTTTTGCATGACATAACAAGTAAAACAGACATTTACAGCCTATCTATGGTGGTAGAGTAAAAAAAATCTGTATGAAAGAGGGTAAGTTAGTAATTTTACAAAAATAATGTTTATTCTCTTATGCAACGCAACGGCTTTATTCCACGCCGAAACTCCCAAACCCCTTCTTTATGCAATGTTATGGTTTAACCCATTCTACCCAGTCTATGGTATCACTTAGACTCGTCCACTACTTAAAACCACATGATTTCGCCATGATCATTCTGTTTTTTGGAACTGAAGTCACCGAATTATGAAAATTGGCATTTTTCCACCCTCCCTCCTACTTAATGACCAATTGTAACGCGATGCGTGCAGAATTTTAAAGTACAGTGTAGGTGAGTTCGACGACCTTCCGTATAAACCTACATCGTCATGGCTGGGACTTCACAGCGTTTGGAGTCGGTTAGGTCAAATGGGGTACATAGTTCGGCTCCCGATGACAGGATCCTGCGCAATGGACTTTACCAGTGTTGGGGAACAAAGAGGTATGTTTATCGGCATAGTTTAAATGAACACACATCCCGCATGTCACAGGGATTGACATTATGTATTTCTATTTCCCGCCGTTTTCGGGGATATCTTTTTAATACAAATCGTCCTTACCTTGACATTTAAATGCCAAACCTTTAAAAAAATAAATTGTGGTTAAACATTTCCTTGGTGTTTGTCGTTGAATAAGTAAGTATAATTGAATTAATTGAATTATAAACGCCGTCATCGGGGACTCATATCCGATTGGCGATTGTCAGAATGATCACAATAACACAATACAAACTATACCTACCTAAACTATAGTCGCAGTTAAATAATTCAATATATTACAAGTTGAAACCAGAGTAGTTTTATCCGATTGCAAGAATGCTGAAAAAGACGAGGGTATGATCATCGGCCGATCCATGATAAATTGCAGTTTGTATCTTGGACGTTATTGAATGTTTGTGTTTTCTACGATGGTCATACGAACAAGTAGAAACAATATGTATTCTTGTATTACCGTAGTTAATGTAAAAGTTGCAAAACTGTATTCAGCTGCGCCAATACTGCGATATCTTTATTAAAGGTGAGTTTAGTTTTATATAAATGTGAAAAAATAAGCTCAAAGTGAAGACACTTTCAAAAGCAGTTAATGTTTATATTTTACTTTTGGTTTTAAAACAGTACTTATTGTTTCGAATATGTCTAAATCGTTCTACAAATAAAAGACAGATTAAGTGTACAACGAACAAATGCAACGAAGTGTTATGCATTGTTTACTGTAGAATGTATTGTTTAAAATGTAAAGAACACCCTTATGTTGTATTAGATTGATTGTTAAATCTGTCAATTGCTTTATATTTTGATATCTTACGTTTAAAGTAAAACCATATAAATGGAAACTAAGCGCCTCTTAGCAAATGTAATACAATTTATAATCGAGTAAATTGCACTTAAACTTATCAGATAGATGCATGTGTTAATGCACGTGCTTCTATTGATGACATGAGACGATATCTGACAAAATCTAATAAAGTGCACTAACAAAGCATGTTCATTCAGTTAGTGTGTTAAAGATGAACGGTGTTATCTAAATGTTATTTCTTTCGACTCACCGAAATAGACATTTCATAGACATATATGGTATATATATAGTAATTTCACAGTTTAAAATAATATATGAAACACCAATATGCAAACACTAGCAGTTAAGACAAACATTTTATTTTACTGTCAAATGTTCAGACAATCGAAGTCAATAACCCAGATGTACATTTACACACCTATTTAATTTACGTTTGTATTAAAACAAAATCGGTTTGACAAAAACACCCTGACCATGTCGTATGTACTTTTCGAGTTATTACACTGTTAAAATGTTGTTTTCCACAATAAGCAACACGAACATAAATGTTTGGAAAACCAATAATGTACTGCATAATTTCAGATTGTACATAATATGTACTTCTAATATGTTTTTCAGACATACGGAGAGAAACCTATCATCCCCTTCGGTGAAAAATCCGCGGTAGACATTTACCAATTGTTTTACAATATTTTGCACCGGTTGTTTGTTGAAATTTGTTATAAATTCGTCTGGATCTTCGCTGTGTTTCTGACATTATTTTTCAGCAACTGAGACTACATATAGTGCACATCGGAGGTCCATATTGAATTATATTTTTATTCTGTCCTGGGTATAAGTTATTATTATACATGTACGATGGTCTGTTTGATGTATGCTTTACTTTATTTGATTATTTTTACATTTTAGTAAATTGTTTACTTGAATATTCTTACCATTCTGTTTCTGTCTTAGATAGGTTATGGTCTTGATAAATAAAAAAGCGGGAGAATGCAATACCCAATAGATTTTCCCAAATGTTCGAATTTAAGGTGCTGTAAACTTACGCAAATATTTTAATGTCCAGAAATTATTGCTACATACCCATATGAATAAAAATTAACATAATTATGAACACAAGTTTTTAAAAACAAACACATTCTCGACAAAACTACTAGCACTGAAGATAAAAAATAACTATTATGAATCACTGCGCCTCATAAACATCACATACTGAAATAACTATTTTATTACGCCGACATAAGCATTATATATTAGTAGCAATTATTTATCCGAAAACAATGGGCCGAATGAAAGCAAAACGTACAAATGCATGTTTAGCTCGAGTCCCAGTTGTCTTCCGATTTTGTTAAAAAATAATTGAACTATATTTATACATTTACTGTGAATGTTAGTTTATATTTAAATTGATGTTGAGTTGATTTCAGAATACAAACTCTTACTTCCCTAGTTTAAGAGTTATTGCCCTTCGTTGATTTTTATACTTAAATTTTGTCTGGACCATATACTAAAAACGTTAACAAATATAAACGTGAAACTGAATAAGTAGGTTGATTTAAATAAAGGGATATGTACTTCAAACGAAATATAGATTATGCTCCCGTATTTTTGTAGAATCCACGTGAAAATTCCATTAAGTTCATGTACAGTGCACAAGAACCACTACTCAAGCTACCCTAGATTTAGAGTTAATGCCCTTTGTTCAAAGTGAACTTAAATATTGTCCGGAGTGTATCTTGAAAATCGAAATCTATGTTAATTATATTATAGCGATATGCAGTGGACACGAACTTACGGTGGCATAGGGTACTGCCCACTAGCTTCCAAGGCGGTATCGAAAATTTGCGGGAAAAGATGGCACG
>VMBQ01001662.1:154389-180888 GCA_007657795.1 Dreissena rostriformis | reverse complement strand
CTTACATCTGCCTTCATAAAGTGTAATGTGTCTGGGTGATAAATTGTACTCAGCTGTGAACAAAATCCCCCTGTCAGCATGAATAGGTCATATTTCTAGATTTAAAACATCTTCAATGAGACGTTTTGTATGACACTTATATTTTCATGTGAATCGTTATGAAAAGCCGTAATAATAAAAGCAATACTGTTTTATATTGAAGCAAATTTATGAACATTTAAGCCCACGTTCATCCTTTTATCCATGCTGAAATGGCATCAGTTCTTATTATGAATCATCAGGTTTCTTTAACTTAACCTTATTCCCCAAAAACAAAGAAACACATAATTAAAATATGTTTTGTTCAAAAGCTCATGTTGCGAACAGACTACACTCGTTAGCTGCATAATAATCCAAATGATAAAAATACAACATATACATCGACACATGGGAGAATCTTATTTGTATATGCTGAGTATTTTAAAGTTTAATGAAATTCGACAAGTGTCCCATACACGTCTTGAATAAGTCTATTTATTGTTAAAAATAACATGTCACAGTCAATTATATTTCACTTGTAGCACGAATTTGACCCCGAAAAGTTTATTGAAATATTTATTAGGTACTTTCGTTCTTGAGAGATCCACTTACGCCTGTACCTACCGACACCGGGAATTATAAAAAAAAAATGTTTGCAATGATTGGTTTGTTACCAAATCAGGAAGTGGTCGTTTAAAGGCGGAATGACTTCTGAGATCTATGTAGTTCGTCTATATGTGTGCATATATATATAGGCAAAACCTGTATTCGTGACAAAATTTCACATTTTTTGTTTTCTATGGATTAATAAAGACTGTTCTGTGCTTGTTATTATGATATCAAATTTATAGATATAGCCCCATTACTTACTGAGAAAGTTTTATTTTAGTAACAGCACTGCAGAGGTGTTTTGACGTTAACAACGTTAACAACGTTTTCAAGTAAACCGCATTCAGATGTATGTTACATCAAAATCCACACTTATAAACAAGACATGAAATAACATTTAAGAATACATTTATTTTGTTAAATATATATTATCAGGTATCTATTTGTTCTAAAAATATTTGTGATTAACATTAAACTGTAATCTAACATACGTTGCTTAGCAACAAAGTCCACTTATATTTACATCGACTAGCAAACCATACATTTTAAATCATTTTTTTCTAAACCAATCTTACATATTTTCACAACATATCATTTAGTTTCATAGGAATGCACACATCAAAACAAACACTATCAACTACACCATTAAAACATAAACCAACAATATCCAATAATAATAATAATACAATAATTTCATTGTGTTAAAATGTTAGATTTTTATATCCGGAAAGTGCTTTTCCTAAAAATTAAGAGTAGAGTAATCTTTTATAATTTCTACTTTTCACACTTATCTATTTTTTTTTATAATTATTCTTAGCATGTTCACAATTTATTTATCGTACAGCTTATATCGTATGCAGAATTCTTCGTTTGACATGAATTCTATAGAAACGAGCAGAAGTGAATACAAATATTTCATTTGATATGAAAAAGTGTTATTTAAATGTGTTATAAATAAACCAATGTATTCAAACAGACATTTAAGGATATTCAAAAAGTAGTGAAGAATAAGTTTGAAGTTATTTGTCATTCGCCTGTAAATATTGACATTATAATGTGTGTAATCTTTCGCCGTAGATGCGATAGATGCGACGACATAACTATAGTTATGTTTCTGGGCAAGGGCAAGTAGCATCCTTGTTAGCATCGCTGAGATATGGCCTGACAATTTTGTACAAGTACTCCTGTCTGTTTCGGCTGAGTCCTTTGGCCTCTACAATCTGCGGTCGTTGGTATGGAATATGGACGCCATCCATAGCCACTGTAACCTTGACCTCTGGACATCCGACTCTCGTGCGCATTGTGACCACACCTGGCTCTTCCGTCGTCATGCGGAAGTACTGATATTGTCTGAAAATAAAAATAAATACTATTTTGGCAAACATTTTAATACGTTTGGATAGGACACAAAATTATGATGCATTTGCGAATAATATTCATTTGCATTGGTAACTATAATTGAAGACAATGTGCATGGTTATGTCCGAGTTTTGTTTTTCTTTCGCTTTGTATTGCACTTTAGGAATTTTACACTTTTCGTTAAACAGCAGTATAAAACCGTTATACAGAAAAAAAATATTAACAATTCTACTCAGTGGTGTGAACATTTTCAACCAATTATCATAGGCCTACGTTAGTAAATACCTTATCGCTGGTACAGGACAAAACAGTCGGGACAAAAACCCTTTCCAATCCCGCCAGTTCCATGCCGGATACCTCACTGCTTCATTGGATGCTGAGGACATATTCACCATCTGGGTCAATGAGTCCATTGTCTCAATGTTCGACCTCCTGAATTTCAATGATCAGATTGCTAGTATTGTGAGGAGAAGAAATGTAAACTCGATCTTATTCTACATGCTAAATAAATAAAACACTTCATACAAGGAAAATTTACTTTTTTTTTAAATTCTTACACATACAACAAAGCAACAAAGGCGGCTTTTAGGTACCTGTAAAGTTTCTTTAAATGCCCAAATCCACTGTCAACCAGACACCTGGCATGTCCTGGTATTTGCATGTGGTATTCTATCACGTCATGTCTGCCGGTCATCACACGCCATGTGAAATAGCCAATGAGGTAGCGGTTCTTGTTCTGACCTGTAAAATATTGCAGACCATATGTTTACATTCTAAAAATACATACTAAAACGTTACTATATTTTTTTTCTTTGTTATTAAGGTAACGTTACACATTCTGTTAAGCCTACTTTAAAAGAAAAATCAAACAATTATTACCATATGCTATATAGTCATAGATATAAATAATGTTTAATTGTTAAGAACACAATATTTACTCATATGTTTGAAATATTTATTCAAATATAACTAAATGAATCATATGATTACCACTGGATAATTTTACAAAATAATACCTGGACAATTATCCGCATGGATGGAGCATGTCGATTCACCACGCCCGTGGGTGTCTAGCACCATGTCCAGCATCGAGATGACAGCATTGGGTCCGTGTGTTTGGGTACCATCTATGCCCATAGTTTCACTTTCATCAATCAAAAAATTGAGCTGTTTAGGCAGTCCATCTATCCGTACACCAAAAATCTGTACTTTGCGAAGGGACATGAAATAAATTGGCCCCATTTGCCGCGAGAAGTGAGGAATGGATACATTTTGACTAAAATCAAAAGTATAGTGGTTTGTTCTTTTATCAGAACTTAATATGCATGTTTCCTTGGCACGCTTTACACAGTCATTATAAAGTTCTCTTTCTTTTTGGGCATTTATCACATGTTGTTTGAAGTTTTCGGCAGCCTCTAACTTTTCACTCTCTTCTATTGCCTTCATAATGTTCTTTCTATGGCCTTCACATGTTGCGCATACATCATCCCTAGGCGAAGCTATTCTAATGTGACACAGACAGCTTTTCCAAATTTCACAGAAAGCAGTTCGCTGTAAAGATCTAACCCCAGCCTCGCGACAACTTTCTATATACTCTTTATGAATGGTTAGTTTTGTTTTACCACTGTCAAGATAAATTGGAGGAGTATTGTCGCTTCCTCTGGGAGCTGCTGGTTGGGGGATACCATACGTGTCCGCATAATTTTGCAAAAATTCAACCACGCGTTTTACATCATCATAAATGACGGCTTGTGATGGTTTCTTTCCTACGTTTCCATGCTTTCTTGGCAATGGACCATTCTGCTTATAATGGTCTACAAGATTTTCTAAAGCTGATCTACCAATGTCATTAACCAGCATAAACGTTTTCTTGCAAACTGGCTTTTGGAATGCATTGTATGAAACCATCGAACGTTTCCTTGGCTTCCCTCGTTTTGTAGTCAGGCCATTTCCACACTTAAGATTACTCATGACAATAATATCCTTCTCTTCCTTTGTCAATTCTCTCATGTTCAATATATGATGGTATACCTGGCCAATTTCAAAATTAACAGTACACTTACTCTTGCAACCACATCCGATCTCGAGAAACTGCCTGACAGTTGCATAGTCAGCGTCCATGTCACCACTGGCGCATGCACCACTGACAATGTATGTATCGTCCACATCACTTTCATACTCATCACTGTTGTTACATACAATGTCATGTTGGTGAATGAAATTTCTGGCTCTACAATCAACAATATTTGCTGCTGAACTGTTTTCGTCCTCACTAAATGAATGATCATTTGGGGAATTTATATAAGTCCCATCATCGGAATTTGAGCTCACCTGAGATGCCGATGGAGTTCGCCCAAAGTGGTCGGACAATAAATTGTCCAGTTCCTGGAAACGTATATAGTCTATGCCAATTATTCAAACATTAAATAATCGATACGTGTTTCTATACGCGAAATTACAGAAATTTGTTTTTGCACTCAGTCATTGAATAAAAGTAGACAATGTAGATCTATATGTGCGATATGCAAGCTATTTCCTACCGAAACAAGGATAATAAGTGACAAAAATCTTCCAAACTTCTATGCAATATTCTTTCCTGCATATTAATCTATTTAAATCTATAAAGAAGTTGGATAAATAATAATTTAGAGACTATGGTCGAGTTTATAATAAAAATCGAAAACAAAAACTAACAAATAACAAATACTATTTTGCTTTGAATTATAAAAACTGTTTAGCCTTTAGGATCGGCACAACAAATTAGAATCGATCGGGTTCAATATTGGAAAAAAAACTTTTTGTAGTAACCCCATGGTTGCAATAAAAGGTTGGGATAAACTCTTACAACAATTCATGTACAAATAAAAATAACAAACTTTTAGTCTGATAAGTTCTACCGTAAATAAATTTTTGTTCACTGAATATCTTAACAACGTTTAACATGGTGGTTAATTTGTAAACACTTCTAGTTCACTATATTCTATTAAATATTTAGATCAAACCAATTTTGCAAAATAGCCAATAATAATAAAATATACTACTTACTTCTATTTCATTATCCATATCACATCATTTCATATTTAACACAAATATAAAACTGTCCAAAACAGCTACACATTTCCACATGTCGCAGTGATGACGAAATCGCGCAAATTAAATAAAATGTTGACGTCACTTTACAGAGNTCACTTCAAATTGATACTGAACTTCTCTTATGACATTAGGGTCAATCTCAACTATGCATGGCCCTATTACCAACCCTGGGGTCCCGCCCACATAGACCACACCCACCCAAAACTGCCTTTTACTATAATTTCTTCATTTCTACACCGATTTACTTCAAATTGATACTGAACTTCTCTTATGACAATTCGGTCAATCTCAACTATGCATGGCCCCATTACTAACCTTGGGGCACACCAAGGTCAAACATTCGGCGTGGGGATACGCGTCGGCCTCTGCCGTGCCATTTCTAGTTTGGACTGTAAGTTTGTCATTCTTAATGCCATTTTATTTGAACTTACCATTCGGGGGCATCCTTACCCTATTGACACATGTCTTGGTTATTTAGGTCTATCCTATTGTTCTTTTGTTAAGATCGTTCCTTCTATGAGGTCAACTTTTCAATAATTGGTGTCCTTGAACTTAGGTTAGCCCTTATGGTCCATATTGCCCTCTTGTTTATATAACTTGGCAGAAGTGGAGACACAATTCTGGTCCAAGGTCACCGTTTTAGGTCAAAGGTGAAAATAAGAAATCATTCCCTTATACTTTTTTTCATGAGAATTACAACTGCAGAAGTGACAAGTATTGTTTGACATTGTGTCACACACAGAACACATGACAAGGTCACAATTAGAGTCAAACATATTCTTAAACATAAATAGGATTTTCACATATCATGACCAAAGTGTGAAGCATACTGGAATGGAGTGGCACACACAACAACCAGGTCCCTTGGTCTAAGGTGATTGCCATCATTAAAGGTCAAAGGTCAAATGTAATGAATCAATTGAAGTTTTTTCTTGGAAAAACTTTTGATGGGTGTATATTTGTGACAATGGCACTCATGTTTGTTCTTTTAGACTTTCATCTGTTGTACTGTGTTATGAAGATGTAGTGCCAGAGCTGACACAATTTGTTTATGCTCCTTACATGTTTTTGGTACATCTTTAAAAAATCTAATTTAATAAATGCACCTTTATGATGTTGTTGTTTTTAGGTCTGCAGCTTGCATGTCTGTGCTGCTGCCATACCTGTTGTCTCACAACCTGCCACGTGGCTTCCTCTCAGAGCTCATCTTTACAATACACAGAGATACAGAATCATTCAAAAAGGTGCAGTGTAATTTGAATATATTTGTTAGTTTTGTGATGGTTAATATACATAGCCAGAGCTCTAGATAAGGGTCGTATTTTCGTAATTAAGAATTATTTTCAAGTCCGTTACGTATTTATTTTAAAATCTGGTCGTTCCATTAAGAATTACAAAATCAAGTCACGAATATTATTTTTACATCGATTCATATCAATTTTTATTGAGTTCTTTTCGCGTATTAAAGATCTTTTCGGTACTTATATAGAATGGTAATCGGGTTTGGTTAAACGAAGCGCATTTTTTCCAATAACAGCGGTGTGTACAGTCTATCTTTCAATGCGCACGTGCATCAAACACTTCCAAGTAAATATGTCATCAGTTTTTACAGTTTAACGATAACACATTCTGCAACTCAGACTGTTAAATCGGGGCATTAACAGTTTGTTCCTGATCAAATTTACGCTTAATATTGGATTGATTTATATATCTTTGTGGCCAGTTTATTGACATTTGTAGCATGATTTTGAGTTGTCAATGTCATATAATTTTGTGACCGTGAAATAGTTGTCAATGCAATTTTCGTGAGTTATGGAGGTTTCGGTAAATAACAAGTAATAACAATAAAGTGTTGTGTGCTTTTAAAAGTTATTCTGTCTCATTATGTTATTGATATCCCACATGTGTTCTGTTGTTTTAGATACTGCATTAATTCCTAACAAGTATAAATGTGATAGTATAATACTGAATAGATACTGTTGAACTCGTATAGATAAAGTTGCAAGTAGCTATATGTTTATTTTGATTTTTTGCATGAAAATACCCATTATTAATTATTTTTAGGTCATTAAGAAAAGTTAAGAATTATTTTCCAAAACTTAGTAGTAACGTTAAGAATAAAATTTCAGAGTTAAGAATTAGTTTTGAAACTCTGGTAGTAACGTTAAGAATTTCACAAAACCTTATCTGGAGCTCTGATAGCCATTACACAACTGTGATATCCGACACTTAAACATAAAATTTTACAAAGCTTAAGTGCTTTAAATTCGCGCATGTCTATATGCATAGAGAGTTCTTATTACTAACTCGTTAAAGGTGGCACTTTACTTTGGAAAACTGGGAAGAAGTGTGAAAAAAATCAGTGCTAGAAATTTAAAGCCATTAGCCCTTACATTTCTGTTGGACTCATAAGATTTTCAGAGAAAAAATCTTTATTACATAAAATAAGTACTGAAAGAACAAGTCTGGGAAACTGTTGTCAAAATGTTATTTTATACTCTGAAATATAGGATTTAATAAACAATTTTACAATTAACAATAATTTTATTATCTCTACTGGCCGAAGGCCGGAAGAGCTTATGTCAAGGTGTGGTTTCCGTTGTCTGTCCGTCCGTCCGTGCCTCTGTGCGTGCGTTAGACTTTTTCTTGTTTACGCGATTAACTCCACAGTTTTCATCCGATTCTTTTCAAATTTGTTCAGTGTCTTTATATTAATGAGGACTTGAACCCTATTGAAAATGGGTTACATCAGAGTAAAAAGTCCAGAATTATCTTCCCTTGAATTTGTATTGGTCCGAGGCGTTTAAGTAGGTTGTTTAATTGGTTGCAATTATTAATTTAAAATAAATTAAAATAAAAGCCATCTGATAATTCATTTGGCAAGGATGAAAGGATTTGTGTTTTCAGTATTCCCTTGCATGTTGACTGCAATCCAATCAACCAGCCATTCAATCACTCATAAAAGTATTCCCTCATAAACAATAATTGTTAAAACTGTCACCCAATGTTGTTAAACATTCCAGTAGAGCGATTCAGGCCCTCATGGGCCTCTTGTATTAAATTTAGAATGAAAAGTTAAATATTGTAAAAATGCAATAAAAAATATGATGGTGGTCATATCTTAATGTTCATTTCTGTCAAATGGCTATAATTAATGAACCAGGTTTTCAACAAGAGGACAATCCTGGATATTAGATTATGGTATGGTGTTGGTAGGTATGTGTCAAACAAGTGAATTCGGGTCAATAACTTTGTAGCTAAGCAAACAATTTCAGGAAATCATTTCTGATTATTAGCTAAAGGTAAGTCACAGTTTGAAACTATACTCAAAAACTTCGTAGAACTGCTTATGTAAGCTTCATTACACGGCATAATCCATGTTTTTTAAACTGCTTTTTTTCAAAATGTTGCGCTGTACATGTTACATTTGCTATACCTGTTTAATCTTAAACCAGTTCAGTTGTCATGAGGTATAACAAGTTTGTTTTTGTGATTCTTCATTTCATTGTCATTTGCTTTCTGTAATGTAGACTTAACATACATCCTTTGTGTTGTACAAACACTGCCAAATAGAAGTTTTGATTGGCTACAAAGCTGCAAAAGGCCAATGTTAAGTTATGTTCCATGTAACTGATAAACATGTATATTAACTGAAAGGAGATTGCAAAAGAAAGATGGCACAGAAATGTCACTATAATAAAGGACTTGCCCAATAGGCTACCTACTTTGATAAATCACCGGCCCCACTCCAGAATTCTAATCCGGCAATGGGAAAGCGAGCGTCTGTGTAGGTAAACCCCTGTTGGTAGCTGTCATGCAGACCTAGCTTTGGATCGCATCGGGGGCCAGTTGTATCAAGGTCATGTTCACTGATACTTAAAATAGAAAAACTGGTTTCCACTCAATAACTTGAGTTTGGATGGAGGTAATGAGCTAAACTTTTGTGTGAAGGTAGCTTACATGCAGACCTAGCTTCTGATTTCAAGGTTATGTTAATTAAATTGATAAATTAATCATTGGACACCTGGTTGTGGCATTGCCATAACTCTTGTTTGTATAAATGCCAGGAAATATTGGTGCTGACCTGATAGAATTTAGCATAATATTGGGATTTCAGCCCCCACCCTGTTCTTACCTCAGTTCTAGTTTGTGTTCCATACTCAAATTATCTGATATTTATTTTCAGATATTTGTCATACCTGTCAATCGTTGACAATGTCATTAGTTGACATTCACCTTTGTCCACATTCAAATTTATTGATACCGTCAATTGTTGAAATCTGCACAAGTTTAAGGTCACTCCAGGGCATATTCTGACTACTGGAGGAATGGGGCAGAGGCCTTTTCATGAGAGGATTTTTACATGAAACACCCTGACAAGAAGTATTTATGAATGTTTGTAATTGACTTCATTTAATGAATATCTAGTTACTTTAAATAGATATTCTTATTGAAAGTAAACACAGCTAATTTTTGTAGCATATAAATGATATGTTGTTTTATTTGTTATTTTTAGAGGGGATTGTTTTTTTTCCCCAATTTACCGGAAAAATATATACTTTTGGTTTTGGGGAAAAGGGGCTGAATTTGGGTACCAAAAAAAGACGAAATTATGCCCTGCATTCTTGTTTGTTTACCCTCATTTCAGGTGTTTATACCTGTACTTCTTAGCCTTCATCGCCATGTGCAGACTCTCTCCTTGGACACAGATGACTACAGAGACTGCCTGTCTGTGCTCACTGAACTGGTGGAGATCAAGTGTGGGCAAGTCAGACCCATATGTAACCTGGTAGGTATCTGGGCAAGTCAGACCCATATGTAATCTGGTAGATATCTGGGGAAGTCAAACCCATGTGTAATCTGGTAGGTATCTGGGCAAGTCAGAGCCATATGTTACCTGGTAGGTATCTGGGCAAGTCAGACCCATATGTAACAGGGTTCGCCAAAACCGTCGGTCCGCCGGTCCTGACCGGCAAATTTTACTCAGGACCAAGAAGTGCTTTAAGATAATCGGTCCGACTGACCGACACAATCGGATGAAAAATGGTTTCAAAAAATCACTCAAAGCGTATAATGTGCTTTTGGATTAATAGAAGGTAAATGTTTTTTGTTCAACTTTTGTCAGAAACCTTTTTTTCTTACCTTCATTTTGATGTTTTGATGTTTAAAATTTGATTAGAATTGACTATCATATGCGAGTTTAAAATCAACGGTCTTTGTTAAAAAAAGCAACCGAGTGCGTCCGCCATTTTGTTTGTTGCATTTAATTTCTCCACACAAAAAAAAAACGCATAAAAACTTGTTTCAACAGGTATTTATGAGTATTTTTGTTAAATAGTTTCATTATTATATTGTTCTTGGAAGGATATATTTTAATTAATATACCAACAAATTCTGAAATCAAAAGTAAGTAATTCACCCGATGTACTACATTTCGGATATTTTAAAATTCGGACATAGGCATATTCATGTGTTGATTTGTTGTTGATAGTTTGTAACAATATGTTTTGTGTTATTTCAGCCAACAAGAATGGATGGTGGTAATTATCTGGAAACCTGGAAATCAACCACCTCAGCTAAGAGAAAATATTTTAACAATAGATGTTTTAGAACTTGTGAAATTGGCAAATAAACAGAAATTGAAGTCATCCAAAGTAGTGTGAATGGGTGTGTGAAATTAAGTCAAACTTAATTGGATGTCACCCTGACTTTTCAAGAACACGGATTTGTAAAGCTGTGCTGCCTAAAAAACAATTTGACAAAAAGAAGAAGTCTCAAAAGTATGCCTTTGGTTTATATGAAGGTTTATTACTTATATAATAATTGTTTAATTATATTGACTTTGGACATGTTTTTATTGTATTTTAATGCGATCAAAACCAATAAACATCTTAAAGGTACTCTCTTTTGTTGTTATAGTTTAGTCGGAGAGTGGGACTGACAGAAACTGATTCGGACTGACTTAAAATTCAAGTCTGTCAGTCCAAATGACTGACAGATTTTTCAAGTTTTGGCGAACCCTGATGTAACCTGGTAGGTATCTGGGCAAGTCAGACCCATATGTAACCTGGTAGGTATCTGGTCAAGTCAGACCCATATGTAACCTGGTAGGTATCTGGTCAAGTCAGACCCATATGTTACCTGGTAGGTATCTGGGCAAGTCAGATCCATGTGTTATCTGGTAGGTATCTGGGCAAGTCAGACCCACATGTAATCTGGTAGGTATCTAGTAAGTCCACCTGTTTGGACCAGTCACACCAGTGTTTAACCAGTTAGGCAGCTGGGAAAGTACGACCAGTGTGTAACCTTGTTGATAGCTAAGCCAGTCAGACTCTTGTGTAACCTGGTTGATAGCTAGGCCAGTCAGACCCTTGTGTAACCTGGTTGATAGCTAGGCCAGTCAGACTCTTGTGTAACCTGGTTGATAGCTAGGCCAGTCAGACTCTTGTGTAACCTGGTCTATAGCTAGGCCAGTCAGACCCTTGTGTAACCTGGTTGATAGCTAGGCCAGTCAGACCATTGTGTAACCTGGTTGGTAGCTGGGCCAGTCAGACCCTTGTGTAACCTGGTTGGTAGCTGGGCAAGTCAGACCTGTATATAACATGTGCGATAGCTGTGCAAGTCAGACCAGTGTGGAACCTGTAGGTATCTGAACAAGTCAGATCCTTGTGTTATCTGGTTGGTAGCTGGGCCAGTCTGACCTGTATATAACATGTGCGATAGCTGTTCCAGTCAGGCCAGTGTGTAACCTGTATGTATCTGGACAAGTCAGAACCTTGTGTAACCTGGTTGGTAGCTGGGCCAGTCAGACCAGTGTGTAACCTGGTTGGAAGCTGGACCAGTTAAACCTGTTTATAACCTGTAGATAGCTAGGCCAGTCGGATCAGTGTGTAACCTGGTTGGTAGCTGGGCCAGTCAGACCTGTTTATAACCTGTAGATATATAGGCCAGTCGGATCAGTGTAACCTGGTTGGTAGCTTGGCCAGTCAGACCTGTTTATAACCTGAAGATAGCTAGGCCAGTTGGATCAGTGTGTAACCTGGTTGGTAGCTGGGCCAGTCAGACCTGTTTATTACCTCTGGATAAATAAGCCAGTCAGATCAGTGTGTAACCTGGTAGGAAGCTGGGCTAGTCAGATCTTTTTATAACATGTAGATAGCTAGGCCAGTCAGATTAGTGTGTAACCTGGTAGGTAGCTTGGCCAGTCAGACCTGTTTATAACCTGTAGATAGCTAGGCCAGTCAGATCAGTGTGTAACCTGGTTGGTAGCTTGGCCAGTAAGACCTGTTTATGACCTGTAGATATATAGGCCAGTAAAATCAGTGTGTAACCTGGTTGGAAGCTGGGCCAGTCAAACCTGTTTATAACCTGTAGATAGCTAGGCCAGTTGGATCAGTGTGTAACCTGGTTGGTAGCTGGGCCAGTCAGACCTGTTTATAACATCTAGATATATAGGCCAGTCAGATCAGTGTGTAACCTGGTTGATAGCTAGGCCAGTCAGACTCTTGTGTAACCTGTGCGATAGCTGAGCAAGTCAGACCCTTGTGTAACCTGGCTGAAACTAGACCAGTCAGAACCTTGTGTAGCCTGGTTGAAAACTAGACCAGTCAGACCCTTGTGTAACTTGTAAGGTAGCTAGGCCAGTCAGACCAGTGTTTAACCTGTTAGGTAGCTAGGCCAGTCAGACCTGTGTTTCACCTGTTAGGTAGCTAGGCCAGTCAGACCTGTGTATAACCTGGTAGGTAGCTAGGCCAGTTAGACCATTGTGTAACATGGTTGATAAATAGACCAGTTAGACCATTGTGTCATTTGTTAGGTAGCTGGGCCAGTCAGACTAGTGTTTAACCTGTTATGTAGCTAGATCAGTCAGACCCTTGTATAACATGGTAGATAGCTGGACCAGACAGTAATTTTTTTCCAGTGGTTGTGTCAAAACATGAAGTTATAAGAGAGAGAGAGTTATATCGCTGCAACTGTTGAGTCACTTGTAAGCCTGCTGTATGCTTGTGTCTGCAGATGACTGTGCTGCCCATCTGGTTGCCGGAGCCTATCAGTCAGGCGGGAGGGTTGGAGATGGCCAGATTCTCATACCTCGGGCCCTTCCTAGCACTCAGTGTGCTTGCTGAGGACAACGTAAGATCCACTTTGTGTCCCTCACTTTATAAACATAATACTTTATTCTCAGTAATTTTCTAATTATATTGCAACAATAAGACTGATAATAACTCAATTCATTGGAATTTGTTGGAATAATTAATTATGGCAATAAATGTCAGACAGGAATTATCCAGAATTGTAGTTGTCATATTGCTTAACAACAACATTTGTATTACATTTAAATAGCATATATCAATAACCAGACTATTATATAGTGACAAAACAAGGAACTGGGATTTTGAAATTAAATGTTCTTATGTACTCTGTCTTTCCCCATTTAAACTTTGTCAATTCATTTCACTAGATGGCGTACAGCAACATACGTTTTTTTCTGCGCTTGCTCTTTACAACATTAATATAGATATCAATTTAACGGGGAGTTATTTATTTGTTAAGTGAATTAGTATGCCCCCCTTTGAAGAAGAGGGGGTAATTTTTTTTACTGGATGTCGGTCGGTTTGTCTGTCAGTAGACCAGTTCGTTTCCGATCAATAACTTGTGAACAGATTGACCAATTGGCTTGATACTTACCATGTGCACTGGCCTTTGCCAGTAGATAAACCCTATTGAAATTGGGGTCACCAGGTCAAAGGTCAAGGTCACTGTCACACTAAGAGTGAAAATTGTTTCCGATCGATAACTTTTGAACGGAGGGACCGATTGGCTTGATACATCCCATTTCCATTGGCGTTGGACAGAAGATGGTCCCTTGAAATTACTGTTAAATCATTTAGATTCATCAGCATGACACGTTTATTAATGGATTTCTGATTTTAAAAAAATATTAAAAAATATAGGATTTTGTGTCAGTCATTTTCCAATATGTTTTATAATACTAAAGAGCAATAAATCGCGCTGGGGAAAGGGTGTCACTTGCAGGAGGTGGGCCATTTTTATCACATTACAATAAACTAATCAATTGTTATGAGGTGATTGTACCCAGGCCTTTTTATTGCATGCAAATTAACTAGTCATTCTTATTAAGTGAAGTGATAGTAAACGTGTTAGCAGAACTGAATTACCGAAAACGAGTGAAGGGTGTTCGTAAATTAGCCCTTATCCTAACTACCCTACCTAAAAGAAGTTAACGATATAGATACAGATTTACTGCATCAGCGTTTTACAGGAAATGTCAAGTGTCAGCCAAGTACTCAGTGTAATGTACTTTTTTGTAGTATCCAGATTTATTTGGATTGCCAATGAAACGCAGGATGTGTGCATGGATTCCATTAGATATTAATGTCTTTCATGCCTACTGTAATCCTGTCGAATTTTTTTTTTCAACATTGTGCATTATTTTTCTTTGTGAATTTAAATGTTTGGATTGGTCTATCCACGAAATCAACTAAAATTAATGTCCCACAAATAAAAATGATTTTGCAGTACTTGTTAGTTTAAACCAATTTATTTTAGCTTGATTGCATGGAAAGCCAAAACATTATTGAAACACTCTTGAATCTGTTTCCTGGGTATAGCCAGTACTTGGTGTCTTTGAGGGAGATTTTCATATTCCTTCATATTATGACATGAAGGGTCGGGTTATTCTTTGATGTAATTCTAGCTATATTCGACTTTCTTATTGACTTTTGTTATACTATATGTAAATAAATACAATTTCATAGGTTGGTCCAGATTGGTTTGGAAACAACAATCAATTCAATATTCTTGAAAGTTTGTTTTACCCACCTTATATGTTTGGACTCAAAAAAGCTGGCAATGATACCTGTGTCTAGAAGCTAGATACTTATTATGTTTGTGAAAAATCAGTCAGGACGCATAAATGAAGTCACTCACAAATACCAATGTTGGCACGCATATGGTCATTTAATTCAAAATTGGCATATAACATATCTGTGAATGATTACTGGTACGCTGGAAGTCATTAAATAGAAAAGTTATTCACTAGAGTACCAACAAATATGATCTGATATTCCATCTTAAAAATTCTCTTAAAGATTGCCTGTAATGCAACTTGCCTATGCAACGTAACACAAAATAACCTTTGTTACATAATCCTGTAACATACTTTTCGTCAATAATTGAGCAGTAAAATATTTGATGAGATCTGAAATTTGAGTTAACCAAGCTGATGTTGTGACATCATAGGCTTGCATACATTACATTTTATGAAGAAACAATAAATTGAGTTGAAGTAAAAGCTGAAACATAATTATTCTTCAAGCAAAAAGGTGTTGATATCAGACAAGGGTCATATTACCCAAATACTTTAGAGTTATTCAGGGAAATTCCTTCTATAACTGTTACTGCATTGTTTTCAGCCTAAGGTTGTAGAGAAGCATTTCTCGGGCCATCAGCTGACCCCTGACAATGTGAGGCTGGTCCATCAGTCACTTCAACACCGCATGCAGTATCTCAGGGTGCGTAATAGACACCAGTGTTGTCCATTTTGTTGTGTGTCAATGGTCTCCCATAATGTCACCACTGAGATAGTGGTCTGGGCCTTAAGACCACAAGAACATCTGTTTGTACATCATACTCATGACTGTTTACAAACTAACAGAGATATGACTAGATCTTAAATGAAAATGTTAAGTTATTTTCAGTTAAGTTCATTTTTCTAATGCACTGCTGCTGATCTATATTAGATCTAGAGTTGTTGATGGTCTGTGTGTTTTGCAGGAAGAGTTGTACAAGATACTGCATTCCTTGCTGGTGAACGGAGAGACAAGGGATGCTGCCATGACATACATCGCTGCTGCCCTCGACAGAAATAGCAAGAAGTCTCAGATTGTGGTATGTAGCCGGTTTATTAGCATAAGGTAGGAAATAGCAAGAAGTCTCAGATTGTGGTATGTAGCCAGTTTATTAGCATTAGATAAGAAATAGCAAGAAGTCTCAGATTGTGGTATGTAGCCGTTTTATTAGCATTAGGTGAGAAATAGCAAGAAGTCTCAGATTGTGGTATGTAGCCGGTTTATTAGCATTAGATAAGAAATAGCAAGAAGTCTCAGATTGTGGTATGTAGCCGGTTTATTAGCATTAGGTAAGAAATAGCAAGAAGTCTCAGATTGTGGTATGTAGCTGGTTTATTAGCATTAGGTAAGAAATAGCAAGAAGTCTCAGATTGTGGTATGTAGCTGGTTAATTAGCATTAGGTAAGAAATAGCAAGAAGTCTCAGATTGTGGTATGTAGCTGGTTAATTAGCATTAGGTAAGAAATAGCAAGAAGTCTCAGATTGTGGTATGTAGCTGGTTAATTAGCATTGGGTAAGAAATAGCAAGAAGTCTCAGATTGTGGTATGTAGCTGGTTAATTAGCATTGGGTAAGAAATAGCAAGAAGTCTCAGATTGTGGTATGTAGCTGGTTAATTAGCATTGGGTAAGAAATAGCAAGAAGTCTCAGATTGTGGTATGTAGCTGGTTAATTAGCATTGGGTAAGAAATAGCAAGAAGTCTCAGATTGTGGTATGTAGCTGGTTAATTAGCATTGGGTAAGAAATAGCAAGAAGTCTCAGATTGTGGTATGTAGCTGGTTAATTAGCATTGGGTAAGAAATAGCAAGAAGTCTCAGATTGTGGTATGTAGCCGGTTTATTAGAATTAGATAAGAAATAGCAAGAAGTCTCAGATTGTGGTATGTAGCCGGTTTGTCAGCATTAGGTAAGAAATAGCAAGAAGTCTCAGATTGTGGTATGTAGCTGGTTTATTAGCATTAGGTGAGAATTAGCAAGCAGTCTCAGATTGTGGTATGTAGCTGATGTATTAGCATTAGGTAAGAAATAGCAAGAAGTCTCAGATTGTGGTATGTAGCTGGTTTATCCGCATTAGGTAAGAAATAGCAAGGAGTCTCAGATTGTGGTATTTAGCCGGTTTATTAGCATTAGGTAAGAAATAGCAAGCAGTCTCAGATTGTGGTATGTAGCCAGTTTATTAGCATTAGGTAAGAAATAGCAAGAAGTCTCAGATTGTGGTATGAAGCTGGTTTATCAGCATTAGGTAAGAAATAGCAAGGAGTCTCAGATTGTGGATTGTAGCCAGTTTATTAGCATTAGGTAAGAATAGCAAAAAGTCTCAGATTGTGGTATGTAGCCAGTTTGTTAGCATTAGGTAAGAAAAAGCAAAAAGTCTCAGATTGTGGTATGTAGACTGTTTTATAGCATAAGGTAAGTAATAGCAAGAAGTCTCATATTGTGGTATGTAGCCGATTTATTAGCATTAGGTAAGAAATAACAAGAAGTCTCAGATTGTGGTATGTAGCTGATTTATTAGCATTAGATAAGAAATAGCAAGAAGTCTTAGATTGTGGTATGTAGCCAGTTTATTAGCATAAGGTAAGAAATAGCAAGAAGTCTCAGATTGTGGTATGTAGCCGGTTTATTAGCATTAGGTAAGAAATAGAAAGAAGTCTCAGATTGTGGTATGTAGCCGGTTTATTTGCATTAGGTAAGTAATAGTAAGAAGTCTCATATTGTGGTATGTAGCCGATTTATTAGCATAAGGTAAGAAATAGCAAGAAGTCTCAGATTGTGGATTGTATCGGGTTATTAGCATTAGGTAAGAAATAGCAAGAAGTCTCAGATTGTGGTATGTAGCGGGTTTATTAGCATTAGATAAGAAATAGCAAAAAGTCTCAGATTGTGGTATGTAGCCGGTTTATTAGCATTAGGTAAGAAATAGCAAGAAGTCTCAGATTGTGGTATGTAGCCGGTTTATTAGCATTAGGTAAGAAATAGCAAGAAGTCTCTGATTGTGGTATGTAGCCCGTTTATTAGCATTAGGTAAGAAATAGCAAGGAGTCTCAGATTGTGGTATGTAGCCGGTTTATTAGCATTAGATAAGTAATAGCAAGAAGTCTCAGATTGTGGTATGTAGCCGATTTATTAGCATTATGTAAGAAATAGCAAGAAGTCTCAGATTGTGGTATGTAGCTGGTTTATAAGCATTAGGTAGGAAATAGCAAGAAGTCTCAGATTGTGGTATGTAGCCGGTTTATTAGCATTAGGTAAGAAATAGCAAGAAGTCTCTGATTGTGGTATGTAGCCGGTTTATTAGCATTAGGTAAGAAATAGCAAGCAGTCTCAGACTGTGGTATGTAGCCAGTTTATTAGCATTAGATAAGAAAAAGAAAAAAGTCTCAGATTGTGGTATGTAGCCAGTTTATTAGCATTAGGTAAAAAATAGCAAGAAGTCTCAGATTGTGGAATGAAGCTGGTTTATCAGCATTAGGTAAGAAATAGCAAGAAGTCTCTGATTGTGGATTGTAGCCGGTTTATTAGCATTAGGTAAGAAAAGCAAAAAGTCTCAGATTGTGGTATATAGCAGGTTTATTAGCATTAGGTTAGAAATAGCAAGGAGTCTCTGATTGTGGTATGTAGATGGTTTATAAGCATTAGATAAGAAATAGCAAGAAGTCTCAGATTGTAGTTTGAAGCTGGTTTATCAGCATAAGGTAAGAAATAGCAAGAAGTCTCAGATTGTGGTATGTAGCCGGTTTATCAGCATAAGGTAAGAAATTGCAAAAAGTCTCAGATTGGGGTATATAGCCGATTGATCAGCATTAGGGAAGAAATAGCAGGAAGTCTCAGATTGTGGTATGAAGCTGGTTTATCAGCATTAGATAAGAAATAGCAAGAAGTCTCAGATTGTAGTATGAAGCTGGTTTATCAGCATTAGCTAAGAATTAGCAGGAAGTCTCAGATTGTGGTATGAAGCTAGTTTATCAGCATTTGGTAAGAAATAGCAAGAAGTCTCAGATTGTGGTATGTAGCTGGTTTATTAGCATTAGGTAAGAAATAGCAAGAAGTCTCAGATTGTGGTATGTAGCTGATTTATTAGCATTAGGTAAGAAATAGCAAGAAGTCTCAGATTGTGGTATGTAGCTGGTTAATTATCATTAGCTAAGAAATAGCAGGAAGTCTCAGATTGTGGATTGTAGCCAGTTTATTAGCATTAGGTAAGAAATAGCAAGAAGTCTCAGATTGTGGATTGTAGCTGGTTTATTAGCATTAGGTGAGAAATAGCAAGAAGTCTCAGATTGTGGATTGTAGCGGGTTTATTAGCATTTGGTAAGAAATAGCAAGAAGTCTCAGATTGTGGTATCTAGCCGGTTTATTAGCATTTGATGAGAAATAGCAAGAAGTCTCAGATTGTGTTATGTAGCCGGTTTATCAGGATTAAGATAGCAATAACAAGAAGTCTCAGATTGTGGTATGTATCCGGTTTATCAGGATTGAGATAGCCTTTAACAAGAAGTCTCAGATTGTGGGTTGTAGCCAGTTTATTAACATTAGGTAAGAAATAGTAAGAAGTCTCAGATTGTGGTATGTAGCCAGTTTATTAGCATTAGGTAAGAAAAAGCAAGAAGTCTCAGATTGTGTTATGTAGCCGGTTTATCATGATTAAGATAGCAAAAATAAGAAGTCACCGATTGTGGTATGTAGCCGGTTTATCAGGATTGAGATAGCCCTTAACAAGAAGTCTCAGATTGTGGGTTGTAGCCGGTTTATCAGGATTGAGATAGCCTTTTACAAGAAGTCTCAGATTGTGGTATGTAGCCGGTTTGTCAGGATTAGGTAAGAAATAGCAAGAAGTCTCAGATTGTGGGTTGTAGCTGGTTTATCAGGATAAGGTAATAAATAGCAAGAAGTCTAAGATTGTGGGTTGTAGCCGGTTTATCAGGATTAAGATAGCAATAACAAGAAGTCTCAGATTGTGTTATGTAGCCGGTTTATCAGGATTAAGATAGCAATAACAAGAAGTCTCAGATTGTGGTATGTAGCCGGTTTATCAGGATTGAGATAGCCCTTAACAAGAAGTCTCAGATTGTGGGTTGTAGCTGGTTTATCAGGATTGAGATAGCCCTTAACAAGAAGTCTCAGATTGTGGGTTGTAGCCGATTTATCAGGATTGAGATAGCCCTTATCAAGAGGTCTCAGATTGTGGGTTGTAGCCGGTTTATCAGGATTGAGATCGCCCTTAACAAGAAGTCTCAGATTGTGGGTTGTAGCCGGTTTATCAGGATTGAGATAGCCCTTAACAAGAAGTCTCAGATTTTGGGTTGTAGCCAGTTTATCAGGATTGAGATAGCCCTTAACAAGAAGTCTCAGATTGTGGGTTGTAACCGGTTTATCAGGATTGAGATAGCCCTCAACAAGAAGTCTCAGATTGTAGGTTGTAGCCTGTTTATCAGGATTGAGATAGCAATAATAAGAAGTCTCAGATTGTGGGTTGTAGCCGGTTTATCAGGACTGAGATAGCCCTTAACAAGAAGTCGCAGATTGTGGGTTGTAGCCAGTTTATCAGGATTGAGATAGCAATAACGAGAAGTCTCAGATTGTGGGTTGTAGCCGGTTTATCAGGATTGAGATAGCCCTTAACAAGAAGTCTCAGATTGTGGGTTGTAGCCGGTTTATCAGGATTGAGATAGCCCTTAACCAGAAGTCTTAGATTGTGGGTTGTAGCCGGTTTATCAGGATTGAGATAGCCCTTAACAAGAAGTCTCAGATTATGGGTTGTAGCCGGTTTATCAGAATTGAGATAGCAATAACAAGAAGTCGCAGATTGTGGGTTGTAGCCGGTTTATCAGCATTTTCTATTTTTTTCTGCTAATTCTATTAAATTTAAATATAATTATAACTTAAACATTTTCAATTTAATATTGTATGTTCGCAGTTCAAAACTTGTTTATAACGTTCTGGACATGAAAATGAGTTTATGAATTCACACATTTTTCTGATATTTAATTAATGAGCATTTGGTAATATTTTGTGGTAAAATATAACAGCTTAAAGTAACTTGATGATCAAAACAACATTTTATGATAAAATAGTTTAAAAACAAAATACAGAAAGAAAAGAATGGAGCAAATGTTTTATTCACTTACGCATATTACAGCTATAATATTTACAAATTAATAAAGAGACAGACATGCATGCAAATATGTTATAATAAATCTATTAATAATCATAGAGCAGGTAAGTAACAGCATATTTAAAAAAAAAAACACAATCCAATGCTTGTGCATGAAATTTTGACATGGCATATGTTTATACCTGAACATGGCTACACAATAATTCCTTTAATAAGGGCAACCTAGTACAAGGTAGTTTGCCATAAAGGGTACAAATAATATATAATATAAAAACATATATATTAATTGTTACAAGTATTTATTATGGAAATCCCTTTAAAGGTGTCTAAAATGACAAAACTAAAATTTAGACAGCCCTTATGGCTTATATGCTGTGCAAATGTCTATGAATGATGCAAGAGTAGCTGTCTGTGTGTGATTTTTTGTGTGTGTTTGTGGGTGTGTGTGTAAGATAGGGGGAGATGGAGTATACATGCCTGTTGTGATGTAATATATTTAAAAAAAATAAGAAGAAAAATCAGTGGTACCAGGCAAGAAATACATTCACATCCTTATCAACTGCTCATAAATGACATTAAGAAACGTTGAGTTAGAGAAAAAATGTGTTCAAACTTGCTCTTGTTAAGTTGTATGTGTTTGATTCTTTGTTTCAAAATAAAACATACATTGAAGTATAAAGTTATACTCGTCTTCGAAGTTGTTAAGATTACATAAAGTACATTAAGATTACAGAAATATGGTTTATATTCTTACGTTGATAAGTATGGTTTAAAAAAGCTTGTTTTTTATTTAAAAAAAAATAATTAGAAATAAAATTATGAAGATGTTAAAATTCCGATTTCAAGGGTAACTCCACTGTTCACTGCTTTAATTATGTTTATTGCGTTGAATGTGAAATTCTCATTATTATCTTGTTGATGTGTATTGTAAGCAATTGTTGACTTTGTGACATTTCAGGTGAACGACAGGCACGTGGCTGGGGACGGGTTTATGTTGAATTTGCTCAGTGTTCTGCAGAAGTTATCCCTCAAAATCAGTGTTGATAAGGTATCTGTATTGTAGAGGACCATGCAGGACTGAAATATTTATGGCTGGGGTTTATTTGAGTCATTATTCTCTATGTGCGTGAACAGTTTACTGCTTTATAGTAGAACAAGTTCTTCTGTCTAGTTGAACTTAAAGAAGAAGATTTTTTTTTTTTTTTTTAAAGTCTAAAATTAAAAAGGGAATGAATAGTTTTTAAAAATTATTCCATTTATGTGTTTAATTATTGGAAAGATTATGGTAAAACTGACCACTTTATATGCCATTCAAGTATTATATTGCTGTTTAGTAGCACTTGAAGCTGATTGTAGGGTGTTGCTAGTGTCTCTGTTCTAGTGGTGTATGGTAATGTTGTTGTGTGCTGGCAGGTGGACCCCTACTACATCTGTCACCCCCTGTGCAGGGTGAAACACAAGTCAGAAGCCAGAATGAAACTCTCATCTCAGGAAGCTGATGACTGGGTCAGAAAACTCAGTAAGTTACCTGGGCTACAGCCGTGCACCAACAGCAATATTCATTTGGATTTGCATTGAAAATATTGTTCAGTTGAATATCTGAATTCGAAAAAAATACATGCTTGAAACGGAGGTATTCATGCCATGCAATAAACAAATTAATGTATTATTATTTAATGTGGATAACATATATAAGATAATTCAAACTGAAATACATAATACCAACTTGCTAAGTATAAAAATAACAATGTAATGCTCAATATCTATTACTAATGGACAAAAAACCTTATATAATTTGTGGCGTGTTCTGAGAAAACTGGGCAAAATGCTTGTGCATAAATTGTCATCCTAGATTAGCCTGTGCAGTCCGCACAGGCTAATCAGGAACGACAATTTCTGCTTTTATGACATTTTTCGTTTAAATGAAGTCTCTTCTTAGCAAAATTGAAATTGAGGCGGAAAGTGTCATCGCTGATTAGCCTGTGCGGACTGCACAGGCTAATCTGGGATGACACTTTACGCACAAGCATTTTGCCCAGTTTTCTCAGAACACGCCACATTTAACAGTTTAATATTAAAATATGTACATGTATTCGAAAATAAGCAATTCAAAATTTGTTGATTGTTATTGAAAATTAAGTCATCCACAATCAATTGATAGGAAGCACTGTTGGTCATTTAATTGTTAGATTATTTTTGTCAAGCCTGCTAGCGGACAGCTTGATATAGCAGTAACAATGGTAGAGTGTATGTGCATGCTAGGCGTATGTGCATCTGACTTTGCCCAGAATGTAACTTTGTCATTCATCATTCAACTTAAAAATAATTTACCACATATGACATCTATCATAAGGTGACATGCAGCGTGTAAAATCTGTCTCCTTACCTTTAAGGTCAAGGTCACAATAATTTGAGGTCAAAAGTCAAATTTGAGGATGAAAGAGCTTGTTCACACTGTTACTTTGTCATTCATCATGCAATGTTAAAATAAATCAGCAAATGACCACCATGAGAAGACAGTGTGTCAGTGTATACATGTTCTCCCTACCTCAAAGATCCAAGTAACACTTAGAGGTCAAAGGTAAATTTGGTCATAAAAAAGCTTGTCTGTACTGTAACCAAATGTAAGTAAGTCCAGGAGCTTGTGCTTTGATCTCCTCTTAAACTACTGGGTGGATTGTGCTAAACATTTCACAGTTTAGTGACCTTAATGTGTAGAATCCTACAGAAAGGACTTTGGGTTGTGAAGATTTTCTGCAGAACTATGTCCCTTTGTCTGTTTTTCCGCTATACAACAAATATTCTACTGAATCTTGTGTTTTCAAGTCCTCTTTTAAAAAACGAAGGATCTCACTCAAAATTTTACAGTTGAATAGCATTCATGTATACCGGTAGATGATTGTTAAGAAAGGAATATTGGCTGCAAAGATTTTTGGCAGAACTATGGCCGTTTATCTGTAGTTTTTTTCACTTTAGAGTATATTGTCCCAAAATTTTGTGTTTTCAACTTCTCTTTAACTACTGGGTGGATTTAGCTCAAATTTTCACAGTTGAATTACCTTAATGTGTAGATGATTGATAAGAAAGGAAATATGGCTAAGACGAGATTTTGCATACTTATGGCCCTTTGTCCATTTTGTTCACTTAAGTATATATAGTCCCAAAATGTGTGTGTTTTAAACTTAAAACTACTGGTTGAATGTTGCTCTAACTTTCACAATTGAATGACCTTAATGTGTAGATGGCAGTAAAGAAAGGAATAGTTACTTCAACCAGTTTTGGTGAAATATGACCCTTTGTCTTTTTGTCCACTGTGGAATATATAGTGGCTTTGTATGTCTGCAAACATGTGTTATCGGGGTATCAGTGTCTGTGATACAAGGTAAGTGTCTTTGTACTTACTGGCCTTAATTTAATTAAACATTATAAAAGCTTAATTACTAATGAGATGTGTGCCTTGCATCCTGTGTAGGGGAAGATGCCAACCCCCAGTGGCAGGAGCCCAAGTTCCCGACGGAGTGTTTTGTACTGACGGTGGTGTGCCAGCACCTGTCCATCCTGCCGGCCATCCAGAAGCAGCAGCGGTGTGTGCGAGCCATCAGGGAGCTTTCCAGAATTGTGGAGGAACTCGAGGCCTCCGAGGCCGTCTGGAAACACTTCCCTCAGGCTGAACGCAACAGGCAGATTGTGAAGAAATACAAACAGCAGTACCAGGTACACACCGTGCCATAATGCAGACCTGCTTTTATTTGAGGCTCTCAGTTGAACACTGTTTGAATTGTTTCTATTCTCTAGCTTCTACATTATAATTATGCTGAAATTACAGGGATTCTTTCTATATATAGCAAATATAGCTAACATACTTCTTGAGTTTTACTATTTTAAACACAGAAGAGTGAAAAAAGTTGTGTGCATAATAAGATGTTGTTTCTATAAAGTCTAGTGAAGTTTTACAACATAAGAAAATATGCATTTGTTGCTTACCCTGTGTTCTTAATCTATAATCAGTTTCACAAGCTAGCACACTGTGTGATTGTGTTAGTTCTTACATTGTTTGTGGTGTATTACTGTTTTTCCCAGTAGGGCATAGGGGTTTGGCGAAGTAAATTCAAAAGGGCTTTTTATGCCCCCTTCTTCGAAGAAGAGGGGGTATATTGTTTTTGGCCTGTCTGTCTGTCATTGTGTGTGTCTGTGTGTCACAAAACTTTAACCTTGGTCATAACTTTTGCAATATTAAAGATATCAACTTGATATTTGGCATACANGGGGGGGGGGGGGGGGGGGGATTTAAGCGCGCTAGTGGTAGTTTCGGAGAAAATATTAACAACTATAAACATACACTTTAGTGTTATTGTTGTGTTACTGATGTATTAAACTGAGTTTAATTAATATATAAAATATGTAAACCTTACAATATCTTCCATTTCACTCACATGCTTTTACGCTAAACATAGTAAAGCAAAATATGCATATGAATCTGATTATACACAGATCCACTGACTTATAAGTCAAACCATGTTTATTTCTTTCCATTTTTGAATGATAATATTGTTTGGCTGAACTCAAATTTACAAACACTCTTTTCTGTGACATACATTCTCTCTTTAAATTTGTAATGAATAAATGTTGTTTGTATATAAAACGTATTCTCCATTGTTGATGGAAACGAGCATTTCATTAATCCATAATTATTATAAGCTCGGCTGTTTTCGAAGAAAACCCGAGGTATTGTCATAGCCCTCTCGTCTTCCGCGTCATCCGAAAACTTTAACATTGGCCATAACTTTTGCAATATTGAAGATAGCATCTTGATATTTGGCATGCATGTGTATTTCATGGAGCTGCACATTTTGAGTGGTCAAAGGTCAAGGTCATCCTTCAAGGTCAAAGGTCAAAAACACTTCTTTTTTTTTGGTTTTCATGGGTATCTCATCGACCTGCACATTTTGAGTGGTGAAAAGGTCATGGTCAATGATGACCTTCAAGGTCAAAGGTCAAAAAAACATAATCCAAGCACCCAAAGCCGAGCGTTGGCATCCGCTATGCATTGCTCTCGTATAAAGTCTGTCTTTAATTCTATAGTTATTTGTCATTTTTGTGGAGAATGGTAATTGCTTGTCCCCATTGTCAGCCATCTTGGAATAATGTTGTATGCAACATGTGTGCATAGCAATGTAAAATCGTATATGTACGACTACAGTTGCGAACTAATGTCGTTTGGCAACAGCTCGAGACGCGATGTCAGCACTTTTGGGGAATTCCTGTCATTTTAGCATGGGCATCGGTTTGTTTCTGGTAAACAATAACATTACCTTTGTTGAACTCATTTGATATTTACAAAAGTATTTGTTTTTTATTGTTAAATATGAAGGCAATTTGGGCTGAAAATGGATATTGTGGGGAAAATTCCATGACAGGGGGGGGGGGGGAAAAA
>VMBQ01001662.1:104071-153088 GCA_007657795.1 Dreissena rostriformis | reverse complement strand
AATATATATATATATATATAGAAACGTTTATCTACATAAAACCTCTATATCAATATTCGTTCACTTACATACACGATGTATATATATATATATATATATATATATATAGAAACGTTTATCTACATAAAACCTCTATATCAATATTCGTTCACTTACATACACGATGTATATATATATATAGAAACGTTCATCTACATAAAAGCTGCACACACGTGAAATAAGTGCCTGTAGGAGAACTTTAATAATGAATTTAGTAAATGAGTGACATGTATTCGTCAACAAAATACTAATCTATGAAGCTTTTTCTTACAACAAAATGCATATACCTTCTAAGAAGGTCTGCTCATCCAAGTTTTCTATGCTGGCCAGTTTCGCGCCTTGTGCCACGCATTTGTTTCGGGCCTCATAGAACGTTAGTGATTCAAAATACAGTCTGTAACAAGCGGATTGCCGGGAGTTGAGCTGCCAGGAAGATCGACAATCTAAACACAATAAACATAAGCAGATATGTCGAAAGCATAAATACTGGCCATGATAATAGCTTTGTGCATATAATTTATACATATGATATATTCAATTATTAATAAATGTAAATCTTCACAATATTAATTTAAAAAATAACACTTACCGATAACTATTTGGTAGACAAATAGTGCAATATAAGTATAGTACGGAACTGAACAAAGTTAATACAAACTAATGTTCTTATGATAATATATTACTGCATAATGAAAGGAAAACATGTTAAACAGTTCTATTTCAGTGACCAAATTACTTGAATGGAGCCGAATATCAATATTCATGTGTAAAACATTACCAGCATTCTTTACGACTACTAAACCGACAATGTTGTTTAGATAACAAATCTTGACTCTTGAAAACGTCTTTTGATAAATACATTTATTTCCAAATACATTATATACAGGTTGACAAATGTTTATATAATACCTGTATGCTGAGGCAATGCTGTTTTAGTTGTCGTTATTTTCGTTGTTGAACCTGCTGGATAATAAAATATTGCTTGTTGTTGTATAAGCCTACATATTTCAGACAACATGCATACCGTACAACATGCATAATACAATTATGAAATTCAAATACATGATTCTTATAAGCAGCTTTACGCGCTCATAAAAAAAAACATTCAACAAAGCACGTCTGATTAAGTCCGGAATTGCAATTTTGAGTTACAAATCGTGTGAATTCTTGCTATGTTAAGTTCTACTTCTTGTGCATGTATCACGACAAACACCGCCATTGGCCTAAAGCGAGTAACTAGTACGAATGCAGAAAGAACATCAAACATATAATGATATTCACCGCCAATATCATTTGAAAAACATAAAGTGCATTTTCTTTCATTAATTTCGGTATTTAGCCATCGGTGTTTTTCAATTGGACGGTAGTGATAACACATTCGAAATCGTGTAACGTCAGTCAAATAAAAATTCCGGACACGATTAAAATGGTTTTCCAATCCAAATGAATCCTTAGACATTCTGCAGTTTTAGCGTTTCGATACTTAATTTATATAAGATGACTATTTTGTATAGATTGATTACACTGATTTATTTGTATTTGGCTCGAGTTTCTCAAGTGAAAAACATACCAATAATGGCAAATAGTTGTTCTAGAATTTTAACATTCGACAAAACATAAATTTAAATAAACGTGTAGCAATCATGTGATTGTACTTCAAACAAGAGTTGCAATTGTTTAACTGACCTGTTGTGGACATCAATGTGACGATTGTCGTGGTTGTTTTCTCCTCTAAAATAAATATAAGCCGTCATATTTGTTTATTTAAAACTTCAAGCTTTTCAGCCGAATGTAAAACCAAAGGTTTCTCATATAAAATCATAAATAACTTTGGAAATTTATCAGCGTATTTTACACGCAAGACAATTGAAAAATAATTTGTGACGCAATATAATTTGAAACAAATAATAAAACATATTTCAGTGTTGTTATTATTGTGAATATGTTCAAAGCAGAAGTTCTTCACGTCACATTCAAGATAAACACCAAAAAATAAATCCAGACAAACTAAATGAATGCTGCCCTTTACTATATAATGAGTCGTGACTGAATGCCGACATGATGCAGTTACCTCGTTTCTCACAGATCACGGTGAGGCCCTCGGTGCAGGGGTACCAGGCCCAGCTGCCGCTTCTGGTGGAGTTCTCCAGGTCGATGGCACCACACTGGCCTGCTGAACTGTCCGTTCCAACAGACGCTACAAATACACATCGGACCGGCTAGCTCAATAAGTGAACTGCCCGTTCCAACAGACGCTACAATCCACCCCGGACCGGCGAGCTCAGTAAGTCAACTGTCCGTTCCAACAGACGCTACAAATACACACCGAACCGGCGAGCTCAGGAAGTCAACTGTCCGTTCCAACAGACGCTACAAATACACACCGGACCGGCGAGCTCAGTAAGTCCACTGTCCGTTCCAACAGACGCTACAAATACACACCGGACAGGCGAGCTCAGTTAGCAGTGCAATGGTTTAAAGATCTCAGCGCCGCTGGTTCGATCCCGATCATGATATACATTCTACAGCAATCTCCCGTATCAGAACAGAATAGAACAGATAACAGAACCCATTTCTCTGATTTAAGTAGGGCTGTTGGCACGTACTGACATAAGTCTTTGCACTTATTAGTGGTTCACCAGCTTACCTAGGAAAAGTGTAAATTGGTTTTATTGTGCGATGTGAAATCAATGGGGTACTTTTGAAAACGGCGATAATTCACATTAAACACACAAACAAACAAACATCAAATACAGACACATTCACACGTAAGTAAATAGACTTCGCCATGTTATTTAAAAATCATTAATAACAGTCTTCGTGCAAATATTTCATGTTGCATAATTATTGAAATAGGTGGGAAAATGTAAATTTTGAGAAATAATGAATGTTGCATAACGGCTGTACAACAAAAATATCAAGTTTATGTAAATTTGCTGTGTATTTCATTTCTTAAACCATTAAGCGAGGAAACGAGCGGATACTTAAGTACCTTTCCACCTTTTGTAGGACAAGGTTGCAACACCAGGAAGTAGAGTCACATCTCCGGCGCGATTCTGTATTGGAAGCCACATTGCCTTGGGGAAGTCAGCTTGGGAAAGCAACAAGGCTGCAACAACATAACATACAGCGAATATTGCCAAAACATTGTCAAAACTGACAATAGGAAAGTAATTTAAGGGGTCCATTAACTTCTTAGTTCATGCATCGTCGCGACTAATAAATACAATAAGAAAACATAGTTAGAGAAAATACAATAAGTATAAACATTGACAAGTATACTGAAATAAACATATTGCAAAACATGTATAGAGGAAATATTTATTTTACTAATGCTTTGTTTTTGCGGCCGAGGCAAGCATGCAGTGCACTTGTGTATACAAACGACATTAAACATTAGGCCACGTACAGTACAAGAAGAACTCTTCCTCTGGCGCTGTTGGCAGTGCGACATGAGCCTCGTGCTGGTTACACACCTCTACGGCCTGTGTGTGGGACACGGACACACCCATCACTTGGTAGCACGTGGTGCTGGCTGTCGGCGACACGTGCCAGCCTTCCTCACACTTGGCTACGTCAGAATCTACAATGCGTTCAGGTTGAACGTTAAGACTTTGACAGTCAAACGTTTTCGTTATTCAAATGTTTTATGTTACCATGTTTTAAGCTCGATTGAGACCCTCTCGTGCGCGTTTCCAATGAAGAACTAAGTGCTTTTTGATTAGACTAAAAGAACGCTCCCACGGTAGGGTTCGTTCCCTGGACTTTCCAGTCTCTATCCGGACACCATATCCAATAAGTCAAGGGAATTTATCTTATAAACATTAACCAGACGTGTGTGTATTATCACGCATAAGCTATCCAACAGTTATTGAGATGTTCATATTACGCTAGACACATTAGATGGACATCATGCAGACACAAATAATACCTCATAAAGATTACTTTAATATCTTAAAATAACGTTTGCGTCATGTCGAGAAATTTGTAATGTATCAATTTGTTTTGATGTACAATACATAAATTTAAATCTAGTTTTTGGCTTAAAAATATCAATAATAATAACTCACCGAGTATTACTTCAACCTCGCAGAGAGTTAAGAATTGTCGCTTTTTGGGAATGGATATTTGAACAAACCTGAAATTATATTCTACACTTAGTGTACATTACGCTTCTGGCGATAAACAAATCGACAACATTGTTAAAGGCAATTTACACTTCGTGTACCTGTTGCATTAAACAAAAATTGATTTAAATCAATTATATTTTATCATATTATAATTTTTTGATAAATTATGTTCAAGTCCAGTGATTTATAAGTAGATTTTCAAACACGTGCTATACTTAGAACTTGATTTGAAGCGTATCCCTTTTGGGGACACATTAGGTGGTAAGCCGGGTGTGATTTAACTTGTAGTATGATATTCCAATGGTAACGTACCTTCCGCGTCGCCCTTGCGTAGGGATCCGTGTGACGTAAGGGACGTCTTTCTGTGAGTCGTCTCTGAAGACGATGTCTGCGTCATTAGTGCTAACACTCACAGAACTTATGCGCGCTTCAAACCCCGCCAATCTCTCAGAGCAACCTTAATGACGCAACATCTCAACCATGTTCATAGAATATCAGCAAAAAAAGAAGAGTAAAATGTAATGGTTGCAACATGAGTTTTATAATAATAAGGTATATTCTTAACTTACTGCAGCACATAGTGAAACAATTGCGAATACGTCTCAACGAAAGATATTAAACGGTCTCTATGCTAATTTGCACTGCTAATAAAACTGTGCTTTCAGATAGGAATATCGAATATAGTGACTAAGCAACTCCAGATATACCATACGCATTTAAAATTAATATGCTTCTTGCAATCATGACACAGGCTAATTTGGGACGAAACTTTCCGCACACTCATTAAACCCAGTTTTCCAAGAACGATGCTCAATTTATAAGGTAGAGGTTATAATCAACTTACAATCCATTCTGTTGTAGACCACTACCTCCTTGATAGGGTAGTCATTGTCCAGGTCCACCTCCCACCACGGCCCATTCTCCTCCAGGGTATGCGTGCAGCAATATGTACTAATACGGCTGTCCGTACAGCCGTCCACTGCCTCCGTCGCCTCCCCGCCACCAAACCAGGTCTCGAGCTTGCTGGACTGGTATGCCCTCTTATTGATGGCCAGATTCACTGGAGAAAATAACAACAATCAACAGCAGAACAATAATAAAATACTCCTTTGAAGCTTTTGTGCTGCCATTTGATATGATGCTATAACATATGCTGACCTGTCATTTGACAGAATGGTATAGCACATAAAATAGCAATATGAGATGAGAGGAGTGCAATTAATGTATCATTGGTGATATGTATTTTTATCGGCTCATATAATAACGCATACTATGATTCAAATAGCATTTTAAACATTTGTAAAAGAAACGTCAACAATTAAGAATTTGATACGCCTTATATGTTTAAAAAAAAGACAGAGACACGAAACAAACACACAGCATTTATCATAAATAGTATTATGTTGTAATAGATTCCAATATACAAACGTATACATGCCCATGTTTACCTCGACCATTCTGTGTATCCGCACTGCCACGTGGCGCACTTGTTACGGGAGATTGCTCTGTTCCATAAAGAAATCAAAACGGTTTACAATTTAATTTTCAAATACGGATTTCTCTATTGTAAATATATTCCTACTGAATATTAAAACTACCGGTAAATATCGTATTCGGCTGACTAGAACATCATCATATTACTCTTGGACAGGCTGACATGACAAACTCATATAATATCTATGATATAATCGCCATATGGACCGGTATGATAAAAAATGTACAATAGGTTATGCTGTCCATAAATATAAATTTTATTAATCTGAACTTACAATATTTATTCTTATTCAACGGGTAACGTAAACAAATCAGTGTTGTTTCTCAATATACTTTAAACCATCGAATACATTCTCGCGACAGTATTATGTAAAATGCTGAGTTTGATGATGGATCTGCCGCTTACCTTTCGGAACCTTCCATTCACCTTCAAAACCAGTCATAGTTCCTATGCTGAGTGTTTCTGGAATAAAGTCGGGCGACCGGACTTCCATGAACACATTGCGTCCAATATCGTGTTCCAGACCAACTTTTAGGTTTCCACCTGACCAAGATATCCACAAAGCATTGAAGACGGTTGCGTTGTATAATCCCTTAATCACTGCCTTGTACAGTTTAGTATTATTCTTTTTGATGTCGCTTATATACGACTGTGTGAACAAGTTCCCACCGAATCGTATTTCGTATTGCTGGTCGGTTGATGAATTGCTAAGCAAAATAGTTGCTCCATCGAACCCACGAAATTCAAATACAAAGTATTGGTGTGGCGTGTAGATTGGAACCGTTGTGTACATGGTGGTCTTCGGCGTCATGTATATTGTAAAACGCTCTGGAAATAAATGTGATGTCATAGTTGAAATTCCGAGGAGTTAACAAGAAAGCAAGAGTACGTTACTTTCCTAATTGTGTACTGATATTTAACTTGTCAGGGCAAGCACGCGATTATGAAACGCAAATGACATGTATTGTGAAAATGCAAATGGCATCCATATTTAATGAAAATTAAAGAAAGAATAACCATCTTACCTTTTGTAGAACAACTGTAAGGGAGTCGATCGAGACACTTTTGTTGTTTCAGTTCAAGGTAAGTTCCATCCACAGACACACATAACTGATTTTCAATGGTCGTATTGCCTAAAATGTGTTGGATAGGGTTTGTTAAAGGGTATTTTTGCAAATATATTGTTCGCAAAAGACAATATTTCCACAAATATGTGTAAGACTTATTAACTTATTTCCTGAAATAGTGCTTGTCATGTTTTGTTAATGACAATATTTCCTGGCATTTTATGAAAGATTAGTTTTGTGCAGACTTCTTAATTGATACATTTCCAAACAAAGTGCTCTTTTCACAAAAAGTGTGCAATGAGAGAGAGAGAAAGAGAGAGAGAAAGAGAGAGAGAGAGAGAGAGAGAGAGAGAGAGAGAGAGNAGAGAGACAGAGAGAGAGAGAGACAGAGAGAGAGACAGAGAGAGACAGACAGACAGACAGACAGACGGACAGACAGAAAGACAGACAGACAGAGAGAGACAGAGAGAGACACACAGAGACACAGAGAGAGAGACAGAGAGAGAGAGAGACAGAGAGAGAGAGACAGAGAGGGAGAGAGAGTTTTATATAACGAACCATCTAGAACGCCATCTTTCTTGGGAAGAACTATAAACGCTTCTTCACTTCTGCAGGCGCTATCTGCGTCGGGAAAAGTGAGATTTTCTTGTCCTCTTACAACACAAGCCCCGGTGTTCTCTATCTCTATCCAATCCTTCTTGCACGGCCCACTGACTGGTGTGTCCATTTCCGGTAAATGCGACTCAGCTGAAGCAAATGAATGCTAGACATGTTTTATGTTGAATACTAGACCTGTGTGATGTTGAATACTATACCTGTGTTATGTTGAATACTAGACCTGTGCTATGTTTTGAAGTAATGACAATTATTGATTTAGTAAAATATTTTATAAAGCTGGAGGAGAACAATATACTATTCAAACGATATAAAGAATGTCTTTTTCAACGGACATATCACTGATGATTGATACCATGCTGTAACATATGCCTCAACAAACCGGTACACATGGGTACTGGGCAGTACTCCCAACGACGGCCAGGGTCGCTCGTGTAGCACCACAGTTTCCCTTCGCCGTCAGGGTCTCTGCAGTAGTTCTTCGCCTCAGTGACAACTTCACCGTTGACGAATGTTTGTCTATCGTTGTAATTGTGCTTGTGTGGAGTGTCCAGGGTCCACAGTTGACATTCCCGCCCACTGACAGTGTGGGACAGCCTGCCTCGCCACTCGGTGGACTCCGACACACAGTTCGCTTGGTTGAAAAATCGAAAAACTTATGAATTTAATATCAGATTATATTATAGTTTTTCATTTTATTTATATAAATACATGTTCCTGTTCAGATGGAATAATCATGTGAAGTTCTATCTTAATCCGCGTATGCAATAAAAAGTGATGAAGACTGAACGAAATCCGAAAGAAAGAAAATATAACACGGAAACACTATGCGAAGACTATGCGAAATCTTATTGAACTATACATGTACATTACAAACGTTAACATAAAGTTTACCTACAGTTATTTCTTGTTAAAACAGTTGGTCTTGTGCCGTCGTCTGAAAGTAAAAGAACTATGTTGGAAATGTAGCAACCAATTTGTTTACTTTGTTGAAAATGTATATTATTTAAATTCCCCGCGAGTCTTAACTTTCACGGCGATTCTTCGTTATTGTTAAGTAACTACACACCTTGTTCAATGTAATGTTATAATGTGGGTGGCAATTCAACAAACAAGAAAAACATTTAGCAATATAATAAACACGGTTTAAAATCTACTATTAAGTTCAAAATCGAACACCTGCATATACATGTAATTAGAAATACCGTCCGTGTTTTTCAGACAAAAATGCAATACACTCACAAATATGAAAATATAGAAGTTTAAGATGCGCAAAAAATTTGGAACTTATAGTATCATCAAATTTTTTTTTTATGATAAGTGACCAATCACCAAAACACAAGACATGCCAACTCAGTATTCGCAATTTTTTAACATGCAATGAAATATATTTTTAAAACGCATTTTCTCCAAACTAATTCTTTCATGTTAAAACTGTCCAATATATCAAATACAGGTATGCGAAAGCAGACTATGCAATAAGATTGTGTTTATTTGGTCCGTTATAGCGTCGTAACTTATTTACAGAATGTATGCATGATTAATTAATCCCTATGCATCTTACAGAATATAGTGGAATAAATATTGTCTACTGCAATCATAGTGAAAACATTGTGTGTTGCAATTGGCAAATAATAATTGGATATTAAATATATGAACGCCATCGAGTTTCGGTGTTGAAATTAGGGACCACAACCTTGATGCGTAATAACCGAAGCTACAACATTGTGTTCATCTTTGTTCAACTTACCTGTACTTGCGAACTTAATTTGATTTCTTGGCGGCGCATGTGTGTTTGAAACCCATCACATTTTAACATGAGTATATTTCAGTTTATTAAACGTATTGTGTATGAACATGTAAGTGCATTATTAACAGACTCTTTACATTTGTGTCGGTGTAATTTTACAGCTTATCCCCTTGTGTTTTGTCGGTTTATATCAAATAGAAATTCCCATATAAGTAAAAATCTTACAGAATTTACTGGAACAAGAGTACAGTGTAGTTTTTACAAGCACGCTTGATTCTAAAACGAGCTTCATTTCATCGTATTAGGCACTATGTTAACTGTTTTGGTGACACTAAACGAAGTCATCGATGCAACAGCATTAAAGGTCGGTCATCGGAAAATAACATCAAGTGCATTATAAAGAGGCACTCTTTACTGAATTCAACGTTTGATCACCAGTATTACTATTACCAGTAGCCGAAACGTTATTATAAGCAGTTCAAAGCATTACAAATTACATGTTAGGGGTTTATTTGATACTATTTGGTAAGTATTGACCCATTTTAAATTCAGCCAACATCAGACCATTTCCTTTATTTTAACAACCTTTGCCGCTTGAAGGCGTAAACTTTAAAAATTGGGAACAACATTTCATGTTCAATCATAAATGGGATTATTGAGTTCATTTTAGTTTTCCTTCTTCTGTCCTTAAGAGATCCACGATCTTCCCTCATCTTCTAGTAGAAGGCTGTGAAGTGAACGTGACTCAGTGGAATACTGGACCAAAAGCATCTCCGCCCCCCTTCCATTTTCGACAAACAACAATTACTTTTCATTCGTTTTCTTTTTTTCTTTTTCTACAAGCAACCGCCATCTTTGTAATCCCTTTTTTTCCTCCTGTTTCGAAAATCCACCATTTTCTTACCAGTCCTCAATTATTGCTGCATACCATCCATGTATTAAATGCCACAAACCATTACCCAGTTTTAATTTGTTTTTCAATATATAACCAAATGTGATATCTTCCTATAAGATCCGTTACCGAATAACGTGTTTGAATTCGGATTACTACCAACCTTTGTAGATACAAATGACCGATCTTCGGTATTTTTGTCTGTGTCATTATTATATTAAAACATTATGTTAAATGTATTAACTCCAAAATCTCAACGATAAACGTCAAATAATGGACGGTTACAAGCTTTATTTTACATTTTGATTTACGGATAATGAGAATAGTTCGATGGTGTACTTACACATGAGAACTTCCACTTCACATAGTGTCAGGGTGTTACTTTTTCCTTTTCCTGGTAAGTCTATACGAACAAACCTAGAGAGAAAACAAACGCTCCTGATATAAAAACGTGTTAAATCCTATAGCTTTTTTTGCCTCAATCAAACCTTTATATATGAATATATTTAAATACTATTAGGATCAATAATTAGTGGCAACAGTCATCAATTTGTATCACATGCTATACCTTGTTTTCAATGTAATACAGACATTACAGTACGTATTTTTTTATATCACACATGTGTAATACAACATTTTTAAGCGTTTTCATTGGCTACAGAATCAATAATTAACCAATCGCATGGCTTTATTTTGGTGAAATAACGTCGTCAACATGAAATGACGTCACGATAGTAAACAACTTTTAGATCTATCAGCATTTGTTTGGTCAATTAAGATGTATTTTATTTAGTTTAAAAGCATGTGATAAAAAAAACGATCTGGCACTCGTTGTCATATCATACCATATTTTATTAATCTCGTCCAGGAATTTCGTTAGTAAGCTCACCAAAGGCTCGCTTACTAACAAAATTGCTGAACTCGTTTAATAAAATATGGTATGATATGCCAACTCATGTCAGATCCTATGTTTATTGAAATTATATTCCATAGAAGCTAACGTTGCAAACGCAATGAAATCTCAAAAGCCAAACAACTGGTCATACAAGAAAACGTGCCAATCAGAACTGGATGAACTTCACATGCCGTGTTAGTGGTATCGAGCGGCAAGTTACATAATAATGCTAGAATTTGGATAGTCGAATCGAAAGTCGGTTTTCAGTGTCGACGCGTGACCGTTGCCATATTTCAGAGGGACAAACGCATGCACATTTATCAAATTTGTCATGAGTCATAACACGGCCAAAGTGAGCCTTTAGCCCGTATGATCGAATCTTAAGCATTTTTTTTCAAGGATTCTTCAAAATGAACGATCTGACATCACGTTAAGATATTGCCTGGCCAACAATCGTTCATGGGGGCCACCATCCGGGGGCTTGGAGAACTCTTGTTTTAGTGTTTCTGTTTATGTCTTCCTGACAGCAACGGTGGTGGTGAGTTTTGTTTCAATGTATGTTAAAGCATTCTTTGTTTGTGACAACCGTTCGACGTCCATGGGAATTATGAACGTAAAGAAATATTCATAAATATGCAGACAATTATAAGTTCATTCTCTATCCGGTAAGGATAGAGAACAATGCAAAAAAAAACAAACGAAAAAGCCATTAAAGTTATACATTTTCAGTCGACTCCTCTCTTAGACATGTTGTAGTTAAGGGGTTATTTTTTGAAAATGGATATTAAACAGTTCAAGCGTTTGATTTCATTACGTCATTTAAACCCGATTTCGTACGTCTTACATGTAATTTTCATTTCTATGAGATCAAAGAAAAACAGCTGATATGATTAAAATTATAACTTAAATATTTACAAAATATAAATACGAAAATTGATCGGTTTTTTAAAAGGCCAATTGTTATGTATGACACTAACCGCCCAACGGAAGGCGGATCCAACACAATCGTGATCACCGACTGGGGGGTGGGTGATAGCTCCGTGTAGACGAGGAACGCTGGGTCTTCAGTATTAGAGGCGTTACTTAGAAACACTCGAAACCCAGACATTGCAGTACGACAGTCGTTGGCGCCTAATAAAGTATACAACAGACGAACATTGTGCGCAACACATTAAGCAGGCCTATTCAAATTCTGACTAATATATTTAAGCACAAAATGTACTCACGGTGCCTATACCACGTGACTTTTTAAGATCTGTGTTGAGAGAATAAAGCGCGACCCAGTTAACATTTTTAAGGATGTCTTTTTAAATATTTCACTATTTTTAATGGGATATTCGTGGAGATTTTTCTATAGGTATCATGATTTTTTTAAATCAAATAAAAGTTTTTTGTTCAGTAAAGTGCAACCTCGCGTTTGAACGGTTAGAAAAATGTCGGATCAGTGTGGGGACTTAATATTACAAACGCGCGGTTTCACTTTACTGAAAAAAAATACTTATTTGTTTAAAAAAAAATCATGATACCTATAGAAAACTCTCACGAATGAGCGGGCTCTCCACTTTATCCCGTTAAACATGGTGAAATATTTAAAAAGACATCCTTAAAAATTTTAACTGTGTCGCGCTTTATTCTCCCAACATAGATCTTAAAAAGTCACGTGGTATAGGCACCGTGGTATTGGAAATGAGATAATTTGTTAAACACTAGTAACAATCATTGAACGTTCATGGCAACAATATTCATTGACTGTTTTAATATTTTTTCTGGGATTTATTTCATGTATTAAAATATCAATGTCATTTTGCAATACAAGTGTTCATTAATGATAGTAGGTGATTTAAAATAACTCACAGTATCACACTTTTAGGGTTGCCAAACGGTTAAGACAACGGTACATGTAACTGTTCTTTGGGACCAAAGCTAATTACAGGATATGTGAGCAAAGTTATTTATTTACACATCCGCTCATTACGATTGTTGCTAGCTCTACTCATGTTAATGCAATGCAAATCGTGAATAAAATGACAAAAATAACAAAAACACCAAGTACAAAATATTACACGTATTGGTTTATATCGCTTATCAATTTTTACATTAAAAACTGTCTAACAGGCTTTTTGTAATTGCTCATATTCTTTGTTTTCAATCACATTGTATCATTTTGAGATTTACAAGGTAGTGTATGCTTTGTGTTCAATCACCGTGTATCATTTTGAGAATTACCATGTATTTTATGCTTTGTGTTCAATCAACGGGTATCATTTTAAGAAGTACCAGGTATGTTATGCTTTGTGTTCAATCACCGGGTATCATTTTGAGAATTACCAGACATTGTATGCCTTGTGTTCAATCACCGGGTATCATTTTGAGAATTACCAAAAATTGTATGCTTTGTGTTCAATCACCGGGTATGATTTTGAGATTTACCAGATATTGTATGCTTTGTGTTCAATCACCAGGTATCATTTTGACATTTACCAGATATTGTATGCTTTGTGTTCAATCACCGGGTATCATTTTGATAATTACCAGGTTGTGTTTGCTTTGTCTTCAATAACCGTGTATCATTTTGAGAATAACCATGTATTTTATGCTTTGTGTTCAATCATCGGGTATCATTTTGAGAAGTACAAGGTATGTTATGCTTTGTGTTCAATCACCGGGTATCATTTTGAGATTTTCCAGATATTATATGCTTTGCGGTCAATCACCGCGTGTCATTTTGAGAATTAACTATACATTGTATTCTTTGTGTTCAATCACCAGGTATCATTTTGAGAATTACCCGATATTGTTTGCTTTGTGTTAAATCACCGGGTATCATTTTGATAATTACCAGGTATTGTATGCTTTGTGTTCAATCACCGTGTATCATTTTGATAATTACCAGGTATTTTATGCTTTGTGTTCAATCACCGGGTACCATTTTGAGAAGTTCCAGGTATGTTATGCTTTGTGTTCAATTACCGGGTATCATTTTGAGATTTACCAGATATTATATGCTTTGTGTTCAATCACCGGGTATGATTTTGAGAATTACCAGATATTGTATGCTTTGTGTTCAATCACCGGGTATGATTTTGAGAATTACCAGATATTATTTGCTTTGTGTTCAATCACCGGCATTATTTTGAGAATTACCAGATATTGTATGCTCTGTGTTCAATCACCGGGTACCATTTTGAGAATTACCAGATATTGTATGCTTTGTGTTCAATCACCGTGTATCATTTTAAGAATTACCAGGTATTGAATGCTTTGTGTTCAATCACCGGGTATCATTTTGCGAATTACCAGGTATTGTATGCTTTGTGTTCAATCACCGTGTATCATTTTGAGAATTTCCATATATTGTTTGCTTTTTGTTCAACCACCGTGTATCATTTTTAGATTTACCAGATATTGTATGCTTTGTGTTCAATCACAGTGTATCATTTTGAGATTTACCAGATATTGTATGCTTTGTGTTCAATCACCGGGTATCATTTTGAGATTGACCAGATATTGAATGCTTTGTGTTAAATCACCGGGTATCCTTTTGAGATTTACCAGATATTGTATGCTTTGTGTTCAATCACCGTGTATCATTTTGAGATTTACCAGATGTTGTATGTTTTGTTTTCAATCACCTTGTATCATTTTGAGATTTACCAGATAGTGTATGCTTTGATTTCAATCACCGGGTATCGTTTTGAGATTTACCAGATATTGTATGCTATTTGTTCAATCACCGTGTATCATTTTAAGATTTACCAGATATTGTATGCTTTGTGTTCAATCAACGGGTATCATTTTGAGATGTACCAGATAGTGTATGCTTTGTGTTCAATCAACGGGTATCATTTTGAGAATTAACAGATATTGTATGCTTTGTGTTCAATCACTGTGTACCATTTTGGGAATTACCAAGTATTGTATGCTTTGTGTTCAATCACCGTGTATCATTTTGAGAATAACCAGATATTGTATGCTTTGCGTTCAATCACCGTGTATCATTTTAAGATTTACCAGATATGGTAGGCTTTGTGTTCAATCACCGTGTATCATTTTGAGATTTACCAGATATTGAATGCTTTGTGACCACAAACTTTAAGCTAACTTTACTTTAATGTATCCGAAAGGCATGCGCTCAAGTTATTTACTGACATGAGTTGGTGACAAATCTGTGGATGATGACAGAGCCGATGTGGTAGGCCACCCCAAGGTCGAGTTGCCAGGCGGGGTCTGCATAGGCGGTCTTATACATCACAGCGCAACGCTCGTCCGTTTCCGACCGATCGCCAATAACACCGTCTATGGCTTTATATGCGACGGAAGAATTCGTTCCAACTTTACCAAGGGCGATGTTGTAGCCTAAAACGGAACATCACTTTACTTTTATCAGTGCACTTTGGTGTATCATTACTAAGTTTGGTTAAAATGAAACATTCTATACATGCTATGAAACGAGGTGCTCCTTAAAACTCATTGGATTCACCCGTCATTGGGATAAAATGTCAGAATAAAACTTTACGAAAGTTGTTAATTAGAATGACATTTATTCTGAAATATGCATGGTATACATACGTTAAATATTATGTGGTGCTATAAAATTGCATCAACACTTGGAACAAAATCAGATGGGGAAAGCGTGTACTTATATACTGTAAATAGTTGTAACCTTGGACCATCATTTGTTTATCATGCTAACATTTAAAAGGGCAACATACAACAAATACTTAATTTAACATATTAATAAATATATTGTTATGTAAACATTTTTCATTTTCAATGCATATATGAGTTTTATTATGATTAATAAATTCCTTACTGAGAAATTAAGAAGTTCACGAAGTTGTTAATTCCAACTCAATAGGAAGCTTGTTTTTTATATAGACACTGCAGGCAATCAGGTATTGGCTTCTTTGTATACAAAAAATATTGACTGATCCTATCTTTTGAAAACAGTTCAGTACATTTGAAACAATTAGTCCGTAAAATACAATTGGCTAAACGCACGATACTTTTGCACAATTTCTGTATTGGGCCCTGTTGAAACACATTATATCCACATATTTAAATACCGTTATACCTCTACCATATAAAAACATGTGTATCGCTCCACTGTTTTCTTATGCGAAAAAAGCGTGCAATGCGCATGGGTTGAAATGTACTCAAGCATGTAACTTTCTCTTTCTATCCATCGTCCCACTGGGCGCTTTAAGTTGGAAGGGTGAGCATTTTTATATATGGAAAACGTTACTACGGTGTTAACTAAACAGACTAAAAAGCCCGGGAATTGTCGCACAGGTCCTTTGCTTATAACGTAGGTACATTTATCTCTCCAAAAGATATTGTCGTTCTTTCTATTTCACAAATTTTTAGATGCTGAAGATCAAATCTACGCATGTTCTACAAGATTAATGAAAGTGCCATCATTCAATCATGAATCTTTTTCCAACATTTGTTTTCCTTTTGAAAACAGGACTTCCGGTTTCTAAAAGAAAAAAGTGCTCATGATGAGCAATTTCTCCTTTTATCACAATGATTTCTACCCCACCCATCCAATTTATAAATAGTCATTTACAATATTATTTCTCGTCTGCAATCTCTTTCAATTTGGGGCAGTCCAAAATGTGTCGTTTGGTGAAGGGTTAAAATTTGTGGATAGTTAACATGTTGGTCTACCTTTCACGCTCGAAATGTATGCATTTATCTCTTATAATTAAAAAGTGATTCCAAGTGTATTTTGATCAACTTTTAGTTTGAGAAGAAAAAAGTTTATTCATACCATAATGAATAAATAGCAAAAATGCATAAACATGCAAAGTTCAACGACTTCCTGTGGCCATGTCTTTTTAAATCAAATTTTCTTAAACAACTTTTTAATGGGAGCCTTCAAGGGATAAATTTGGCCCCAGGGGCATAATTTGAACAAACTTGGTAGAGAACTTTAAGATTTTAATACATACCAAATTTGGTAGAAATAGGCCCAATGGTTATGGACAAGAAGATTTTTAAAGTTTGCACAAAATAGGCCCAATATAAGCATATGTTCAATTTTGTGACCCCTGGGGAACGGTCAAATTTGATCCCAGGGGCTTCATTTGAACAAACTTGGTAGAGGACTATTAGATGTCACTACATACCAAATTTGGTAGCCGTATGCCATACGGTTATGGACAAGAAGATTTTAAAGTTTGCACAAAATAGGCCTTATTTAAGCGTTTGTTCATTTTTGTGACCCCCGGGGCAGGGTCAAATTTGACCCCAGGGTCATAATTTGAACAAACTAAGTAGAGAACTATTAGATGTAACTACATACCGAATTTGGTAGCCCTAGGCCCTACGGTTATGGACAAGAAGATTTTTAAAGTTTGCACAAACTAGGCTTTATATAAGAATATGTTCATTTTTGTGACCCCCGGGGCAGGGTCAAATTTGACCCCAAGGGCATAATTTGAACAAACAAAGTAGAGAACTATTAAATGTCACTACATACCAAATGTGGTAGCACTAGGCCCAATGGTTATGGACAAGAAGTTTTTCAAAGTTTGCACAAAATAGGCTTTATATAAGCATATCTTCAATTTATAGACCCCCGGGCGGGGTCAAATTTGACCCCAGGGGCATAATTTGAACAAATTTGAAAAAGGTTCACCCAGAAACATTTGTGAGAAGTTTTATCAGAATTGGACATGTAGTTTAGGAGAAGAAGAAAAGTTAACGCACGCACGGACGCACGCACGACGGACACGGGACCATGACATAAGCCCCGCTGGCCTCTGGCCAGTGGAGCTAAAAATGTGCCGTTTAATTGCATTTATTAGAATACTATTTAAAAAATAAACAAAAGCTTTTGTGTCATGCCCACTCTTGGGTCATTATCAATCGATGACGCCGAAATCATGTTGAATTGTTATCAATTGATGTCATACAAACGGAAAGTAGAATTAAAAACTGCTAATTTGTTAGCTTTGGAATTCAGAAATTACCTTGGGTCTCAATGGAAATGAATGTCGGATTAGTGTTTGTCATTTCGGTAACATTGATTATCGCCCAGTGATTTTAATTCACACGCACCAGAAGGTCACACGTTGCCTATGACCTTTATAATCAACATTCCAGACAATATACGGATAATGGGGCTCGCCATATGACCTTTATAACCAACATTCCAGACAATATACGGATAATGGGGCTCGCCCTATGACCTTTATAACCAACATTCCAGACAATATACGGATAATGGGGCTCGCCCTATGACCTGTATAACCAACATTCCAGACAATATACGGATAATGGGGTTTGCTCTATGACCTTTATAACCAACATTCCAGACAATATACGGATAACGGGATTCGCCCTATGACCTTTATAATCAACATTCCAGACAATATACGGATAATGGGGCTCGCCCTATGACCTTTATAATAAACATTCCAGACAATATACGGATAATGGGGTTCGCCCTATGACCTTTATAACCAACATTACAGACAATATACGGATAACGGGGTTCGCCCTATGACCTTTATAATCAACATTCCAGACAATATACCGATAATGGGGTTCGCCCTATGACCTTTGTAATCAACATTCCAGACAAGATACGGATAATGGGGTTCGCCCTATGACCTTTATAATCAACATTTCAGACAATATACGGATAACGGGGTTCGCCCTATGACCTTTATAATCAACATTCCAGACAATATACGGATAATGGGGTTCGCCCTATGACCTTTATAACCAACATTTCAGACAATATACGGATAATGGGGTTCGCCACGAACAGTGGAAACACATCCCCAGGTTTGTCATTCATCTTCAATCACAAATCACGCGTGATCTTCTTAAATTCGCACAAAGAAACTCACGTCCTCTTTTGTATTTGAATCTCTAAACACGTGATTTCCACAAATTTATGATTGGTTTAAATTGTAAGTTAATTTACATATGATTGAAAGGAGTTGAAACGATAATAGCCTTACAAACCACGCTGGACTATATTATGAATCAATTGTTCAATAAGACAATACCGGTTGATACGGTTTGTGATTTTGAAAGAATTTGAAACGCTTGAGATTTGTTTTTACCGGCAGAATAGCAGGTTTTTTTTCTATATTCTAGCCTATTCCGGATGTAGTTTGTTGTTTCTAAATGCATACCTGCCCTCTTCTGACAGACCACTCCTGCCGTGAAGCTGCATGGTACGTCCCTCCAGCGTCCCCTTGACATAACGTCACGGGTGTACCTCATGAGCACACAGTTCTCCGAGTAGGTACCACCTATCTCGTAATTGTTGGGTTCGTTTGCAGCCCAATCACCGGACCCAACCTTCGGGTTAATATACACAATTTATAGAATCAATAAATTTCAGTAACATATTTTTCACTAAATAGTATGTAATCCGAATTTATTTTGAAATGAAAATTATTACAGTCTGTAAATTGATGTTATAATCTGAAATAATAATGTAAATACCGTAGAATCGCCAATAGCGGAAAATCACCAAAAGCGGAACAAAATAATTGTTAATGATGGATATTTTATTAAGCGCTTTCTTATTTTAAAATGATAATGGTATTGTGTGAACCTGTTATCAAAGCGTTAAAAAGAATAAACGGGTCATAACATATTTTTTGTCAAAAATCCCTTAACGCTTTTAAAAATGACAGACAGTAATACGCACAGCGGATGAACGTTACTCTAACAGTGTCTGTAAGTATAATCAATAATCAATTCAATAAACTCAATGTGTTTTTTTTCAGCATTGTTTTGGTATTGCAATAAATCGCTTTAAAAGCATGTGAAAGGGTGAGTCTCTTATAGCAGTTCAAAAATGTGTGAATTCCCACCGGTTGTCAACATTGTTTGCCCCGTCAAAGAAGGTGTAGCATTGTCTTGTGCTGTTCCGCTTGTGACCGCAGCAGAGAGTTGAAAGTCTTTTTTTTTATGTACCATTAGTGTGTTAATGTGATAGTATTACTATTCATAAATAATGGGTCCTCGTTATTACATCTAATTATATTTGATGTTCAACTCCCACTAAAATATATACAATTTATATCACTATATCAAAGTATACAGACTACACTTGAACTGGACGTCGATATTATCAAATAATTGTTAATATGTTCAATGAGTACTTGTCTTCAAACTAATTCAAACGAAACAAGAATCTGGTTTGTATCAGAACAGTACAGAACAGACAGTTTATTAGACTTATACATAAGTACTGCGTCTTTAATGCATATACTCATAAATAAAAGAAGCCTCTGAAGAATATGTGGGGTGTTGTCAGTCCATGCATATCAATGGGCGATCTTTATGGCATTACGAAGTCATGTAAAGGAAATTACACAAGTCATTGCAACTAATCCAGAAAGTGCTGTTGTTAGTGTGTGTATGGGTTCTGTTCTGTTTCTGGGTAAATTACTGTGTATTATAAATAAACATACTGACACACATAGCGTGAGTGGTAACAAATGAGGTGTGTTCATTATTCATGAATATTAATAATGGTGATTCTATTATCATCTGTGAAATGTAACATGTTTTGGAAAAAAATATAATCAACATTTATGTTTAATTTCAGCCCTGTACTTTGTTTTCTCCCTTTTCTCCCATCGACGGTGAAGCGCAATGTTTTAACACGCCCGCTGACGTTTGAGTACAACCATGATGACACATGATTACATGTACTTATTATAATTTCTCATAATATGGCTTTATTCAGGGCCGGATTAAGCACTAGGCTAACAAGGCTGTAGCCTTGGGCCCCCGATTTTTAAAAGGCCCCCAACGGCAGGCCAGTTTTCCAATGTATGATCTTTCCTTATTACGCCATTTAACGACTCTATCGGGATTGCACCCGTTTTCCCGATGTATATCCAATTGTAACCGTAAGTTCGCTTTGATTTACTATGCTATCAATTTTCTTTCTGTGTTGTATATCTATTCAGAACAAGTATTTTATTTGTTTAGTATACGACTTGCCTGTATGGTCATGACAACATATGCACAATTTTGTTCACGCACCATTCCTAGATAAGTCTACGAACAGATTACCACACTAACCTATAGGATATTTCACTGACTTATCGGATTCTGACACGAGCCACAATGATATTTCACTGTTTCTGAATATTCTACAACTCGGATCACAGACACGAATAACAGGTTAAATATTCAGAATTTTTCTATTATTTATATCGCTTTTTCACAACAATCCCTACTTTTCCTATACTGTCTTATTTATTCCTCCCCTATCGCGGCAGATGGTTTGATCAGACAGATGGAGCAGTTGGACACTGCCTAAATGTCCATCATTTGGCATACCATTTTTGAGCGGTTCAATGTCACAACTTGTGCCTGCAGAAAGTTGACATTGACTTACTGAATGTTGTGAAACTCTCTTATCAGCTTTTTACTGGATACCCAAGTTTTGATCCTGCGACAACCCGAAAAGTACATAAGCTATGTTGATGAAACTCTGTACTAGAATGTGGGTAGGGGGCCATGTTGTAAAAAGGCACGTTTTAAGTTCTTGTTGGTGTTTGTCGTCGAAAAAAGGTAATTTTATTGACAGAAATAAATGAAAACTAAAACCTGGATCCTGTGCTACACGTCAAAGCAAGGCTGGTGAAACTCGGTATGTACAGAGAGGGCCATATGGAGAATATGCGCGTTTTTTCAATGTTGTCAAAACAATTGTGGTTGCTCTGTACAGAATAATTAAAAACTAATATGTTAATTATTCAATAACGCAAAAAATACTTAAGCTCCCTCGACGAAACTCGGTATGCGCACAGCTCTTATAAACCTCTTATTTAATATTGTATTGCATTAGAAAACATACACGCACATGCATCGATAATGCCAAAAGTTTTCAATTCCAAACACTTACCATTAACGTATTGTCATGCCAAACATAGCGACCCTCCACTTCTCGATCGTTCAATGACGTCCACGTATCTTCAGTTATAATGGCTGGGAATAAAGACCATTGCCTTATACATAAATGCTTATTTTTATGTCTATATAATGTACCTCACATACATTTGTAATTCTTTGTCTATATGAACGGACTATGTACTTAAAATAAGATATAGGTTATCAAGAATATACAGAGTGGTCACTATTGTCTTTAACTATATTGATTGTAACTAGAAATGGCGCGGCAGATGCCGACGCGTATCACCACGCCGCAAAGATGTTATATTAAAAGGCAATTTTGGGTGGGCAAGGCCTATGTTGGTGGGGCCCAGGGGTGGGTACGAAAAAAAATCGGGTACGAACAAAAAATTCGGTACAAAAAAAAAATGGGTACGAAAAACAATTTGGGTACGAAAAAATTTGGGTACGAAAAAAAATGTGGATAGGAAAAAAAAATGAGTACGAAAAGAAATTTGGGTACGAAAAACAATTGGGTACGAAAAAAAATGTGTTCGAAAAAAAATGGGTACGAAAATAAAAATTGGGTACGAAAAAAAATTGGGTACGAAAAATTATTTGGGTACGAAAACAAATTGGGTGTGAAAAAAATTGGGAACGGAAAAAAAATGGGTATGAAAAAAATTTGGGTACAAAAAAAAATGGATACCAAAAATGTTGGGTACCAAAAAAAATGGGAGTACGGGGAAGTAGTACCCATGGACCTCTCGATAAATTTGAAAGAGGACGGGAACCAAGCTGCCTTTACCTTTATCAATGGCCCTGGGGTGGGTAATGTGGACATGCATGGTCAAGATAGACCGTGTTGTCATAAGAGATATTCAGTATTAAAGTGACGTCAATTGGTGAATAAATGAAGAAGTCATGTTAAAACAAAAAAATGGCCCCACCACAACCCCCATTCTGCTCTATCTCCTCCTACAATATTAGCACTAGAACCTTGAAACTTACACACATGGTAGCTATGAGCATATGTGCGACGGTGCACTATTTGGAATTTTGATCGGACCCCTGGGTCAAAAGTTATTATCATGCGCGTCGCATGTTGTTAGCAAAATGAGTATTTTTTTACCCATTTTACCCATTTATTTACCCATAACTTTTGACCCAGGGTTCAGATCAAAATTCCGTCACCGTCACCGTCGCACAAATGCTCATAGTTACCATGTGTGTAAGTTTCAAGGTTCTAGTGCTCATAGTGTAGGAGGAGATAGTAGCCGATCAAAAAAAGCGGAGATCAATACAATATCACACGCTTTTAAAGCGTGGGGATAATTACCATCGGCATTTTATGCTGTTAACCACTTTGTTGAAACACGCGGGCAACAATTTTGTATGTAAAATGGTTTTGATTTTTTATTTTCCCCTCGCGAATATTCAAACTGCGCGGAACGTTGCGCAAATTTAAATTAAGGTTACTATAAGTGTCTAGGTGTGTGTATTTCGAAGTTTATGCGGTTCTTCTGCGCCTGAAGCTACAGTATGTGTGGAACCTGGTTGTATCCGAGCACTCCTACCTAATTAACTTTACTAGACGCACGAAAGTTTGGACGAGTTTTGAATCATAGCTGCAGTTTCCAGCTATTTTATTTCCTAAAAGATTACACTTTTAAAGTGTTCCTGTGTTGTGTAGGTGGGGGGGGAGAGTACCCAGGGTAACCCCACCTGTCCGGTTAGGCGACCAGTAACCAAGCTCACACTCGCCGAAAGTGGGATTAAACCCGGGTCGCCTAGCTGAAAAGCGCGTGTACCAACCACTACACCAACCGGACAGACCTTTATTATTATAATATGGACCGCGCGCGCTAAATACTGACCGATACACGTAATCGCCGTTGGTTACCTACAGCGATTTTGAACTGTGCGATTGCGTTTCATTGACTTTCGATATTGACACTGGCGATTGTTTAAAACTGAAACATTATTTATCAATATTTTTCCATATTTGAAAAACAAACACATTTTTAGATGAATTATATTTCAAATTGTTAATATGTTTTGGATAAGAATTTACTTTAAGATGTGTACAACCTTTGTCGAAAGATGTGCTTAAAAACTTGATTATACTCTGGTGGATAAACGGGATTTAACTTTTCGGTACAATATAAGAAGTAGAAACCCACTTCTGTCCCAAATGCATGTAGTGACCAGCCAAGACGCCCGGAATTTGTATAGACCTCAGCCTACGGTTTCGGTCCATTTACATTTTGAGGTTGAGTGGCTGGTCACCATTTTGTCATAGGGTCCTCTAAATTTTTTAACATTTCAAAGGACAATACAATACTAGATGTGTAAGAAAATATTATTGAGCAAATAAAAACATATATTGCATTTATTGTTCATGTCTTCCTAACACATTAATTTTCTAATTCAGTAAATGAAAACTCGAACAAAAGTTGCCCTTAGGGGATTGGTATAAAGCATTATATTACATTATATTATTCATTAGACATTCCTATTTTCCAAAGGTTATGTGGTTACTTATTTGAAGTATATTTTCGTAACCTGATGCATTCCCATTTGATATTTTTCACTGACATGATATACTTTTACTGTTGAAGCGATCCCTTCATTGGCATGTGTTTCACTGTTCATTAGTCACCAAACCACTGATAATATAAGCCGCTTTCTGGGAAATCTGGGCTTGATGCATGTGCGTAATGTGTCATCCAAGATTAGCATATGCAGTCCGCACAGGCCAATCAGGGACGACACTTTTCGCCTAAACTGGATTTTCTTTTAGAAGAGACTTCCTTTTAAAAAATCAATAAAAGCGCAATGTGTCGTCCCTGATTAGCCTGTGCGGACTGAACTGGATAATCTGGGATGACACTTTATGCACATGCATTAAGCGCAGATTTCCCAGTACGAGACTCATATTATTATGGATGAAATGTTCTGACTCACGGCGCAAGTACTGGCGATGTTCCTCTGATACCGGCGACGCAAGGAACGCCCCGTCAGCGGCACAAATACCCCGGGCGGTGTACCAGTCGACTGGGCTTCCCGAAACCTTGCGATAACAATCCGCAGAATCCACAGTGTAGCCGAATGGACAAACATATTTTGCTGGAAAAGAATATGCGAATATCACTATGTTAACATTACATCATACACAAAAACAATGCTATAACAGATTAAGTGCAAACATTTGTTCAACAATTAATAATCAGATCAAATATTAAATCAAAGTTTCAAATGTTATGATTTAAAGCTTGAAGTGTAAAAAAAAATCTTATCATGAAGATGTGTTATTCGTTACGGAAATGGTTGTACTAATGACGTATTCAAAATTTACACATTTAAAAAAAAACTAGCAGTAACGTATTTTGGCTGTTATATGCCTGTTTAATTAAAAGCTGTTTGATGACAAAATGTGTGAGTGTTATATGCCTTTTCAATTATACGCTCTTTGATGATGATATGTGTGACTGTTATATCTCTGTTCCGTTACCAATAAACAAACACTTGTTTAAACTATTATTATAGAAAACAACATACGCGCTAGATTCAGTGTCGGCCCGGGCCCTGGCTCTCTATACCCCATGCACTGTTGACTCCCCGAGGCGGCGGCACACCCCAGACAGACGGTCCCTACAGACGTGCTGCCACAGTCCGCCGTGCTCCACGTGCCGTTGGCTTTAAGGGAGCATAGATCGACACAGTTTTTTTGCTATTACGAATATTTTATTAATTTATATTAATTGACATGTTTTTTTAAGTGTTAACAAATCCAGTTTTTTCCAAAGTCAACAAGTGATGTGTTTGTAAAACACTATGTCACCTTTTGAGCGATTTTGACCCATATATTTGACCTTTGACCTTGAAGGATGACCTTGCCCTTTCACCTTCAAAATGTGTAGCTCCATGAGATACAAATGCATGCCAAATATCAAGTTGCTATCTTCAATATTGCGAAAGTTATGGCCAATGTTAAAGTTTGTGCAAACAAACCAACAAACCAACAAACAAACAAACAGACAGGGCAAAAACAATATGTCCCCCAGTATAGACTGGGGGACATAACAATTTAAAAAAGTTTTCTATAGTTACCTTAAAGAAAACATATTTTAAATTCCAATGTACATGTGACTTCCCGATCAGTGTAGGTGCCATGCAAACATATGGTTTGTTACGATATGAGTTGATTATAAACTATCCATCATTTCCACATATTAAACACACTTTTGCACAATTAAACATTCCCAAATGCAGCATGGTTATGGAATTTTCATTTGTGAACAAGTAATGGCCCTAGCAAGTGAAGCTGGAACTTAACATGTGTGCGGAGAAACTTATATAGTTTTTTATTTGTCGATGAAGGGTGCATTATAGAAAATGTCAGTTCTCGAAATTTATATTTTACTTCAATCTACCGTTATTGTTATGAAAAACATTTGTTTTAATGATTTATGGCTAGAGTTTGGTATGTTTTCATGTTTTCCAAGGGGAGATAACAACACGTATGAGCTTATATTTACTTCATTCCACTTTTACAATTAATTAACTATACTAAATGCAAATATAAAATACATTAATGTATACAAATATTCCAGATAAGTCTGCTTTATCAATATGCTTGCTCATAGGAGGTCATTTTTTTAATTTAATGACTATGAAAATATGGGTTTGCAACTTGGAATGTTTGAGAATGCTTACTTGTTCGGAAAATGTTTCTTAAACTTTGAATTTGGATGCAGAAACTTTGGCAATAGGAAATATAATAAATGAGAAAAACATAGAAATCAAAATGCCCTATTTCAGTTCTAAAACTTTAACTCGTATCATAGCAAACTTATGGAATATAGTATATCATATGGCACACATACCTGTTACAATACCGCAGGGAGAGGAGGACCGCAAACATACCTGTTACAATGCCGCAGCGAGAGGAGGACTGCAAACATACCTGTTACAATACCGCAGCGAGAGGCGGAATGCACACATATCTGTTACAATACCGCAGCGAGAGGCGGAATGCACACATACCTGTTACAATACCGCAGCGAGAGGCGGACTGCACACATACCTGTTACAATGCCGCAGCGAGAGGCGGACTGCACACATACCTGTTACAATGCCGCAGCGAGAGGCGGACGGAATGATGCCCTCCATTTTGTCGTTCTCAAAGTCACCCAAGGACGCATTTCTCAAGTCTATTTCGTCAAACCACTGCCACTGGCCGGACTCGTTCGCTACAGACATGCGCGGTAAAGAACATTTTAAATACTTAAACGGTAAACCATAGCAAAAAGAAAACCTCTACAACGCTCAAAAATCAACGACAATTTCGTAATATATTTCGTAACATAAAGTTAACATATAAATAATCAGTGTTCCGTATGGTAATAGCCAAAATTTCAACGTTTGATGTGCTCTAGTAACATAGACTTGTGTAGATACAAAATACTGGTTTTTATTTATTTGTAACATATCTATTCATACGACACTCGAACACTAAAATGACACCATGTTAGTGTTCATGTGTCGTATGAATAGATATCATTGCGGGAAATTAAAATGGAATTAAATATGCAAAAAAACGAGCATTTTGTGTCTACAAACATCTATGTTACCATACCACAGCTGGCGTTGAAATTTCGTCAATTGCCATAAGGAAAACTGATTTTCAATTATTTTGCTTTATTTTACGAAATACTGTACGAAAAACGCAAACGAGAACAGATATAAGCATTAACGAACCAAAACAGGTCATTTTTTCGATGTATAGATGAATACCAATACAGCAGAAAGTCACGACGCCACATTGTTTCAGAAACGAATTTTACCCTAATTATCAACACATGTATACCGACTATAATTCTCGTGTTGTTATTGATAAATTACCCGCAAATCCGAGCCAAATGGATGTGTTAAAGGAGAAGAACTGCTCCGCTTTCTGGACAATGTACTGCATGTCAGATCTGGAAATGTATGTACACACCAAACAACAAATAATACATTTGAAACATTTTGAAAATATTCATTATGTCAGCATTTAAATTTAAAAAAATAAGTTTCGTATACAGCAAAGTCTTTGTTTGTCGACCATGTCGACACTATTGATACTAAGAAATGAACAATAAATAAACGTCAACAAACATCAATACAAAAACGATATAGGAGTATTTGAATTAATTTTTTTTGACGGGGGGGGTACAAACTACTCACGATTTAATTCGCAGTAACTGTGTGTCTCTGAGGTTACAGAAGCCCCTTGCCTCCCGCCATGTCAACGCCTGATCGTCCACTACCTTGACGCACCATTGTAGGAACCGGAAGTAGTCGACTGGACAGTCCCCTGGGGAAGTTGCATATCAGAAGGTATGTTTGTACTTAAGCATGTATCAAAGTATGTCGTGCTCAGTTTTTCTGTTTGCTGAAGTCTTTCATCGGTAAAAAACGCTTCAATATAAATGTCCCAATCCATAAAAAATAATATAACATCGAAAAAAAAACATTTCCATTCGTGTTGTTTAGTAAACTGTTTGTAACTGATAATTATTCCTGTTGTAGTAAAGTAAACTTTATTCGCGAATATTCATAATACATTTCCATTCCAATAAACGTTCAATGAAAAAAACACTCAAAAAAGTACAAGCATATCCTGTGAAAATTGAACATACCAAAGCGATAACAAGTATGACCAGATAACATTAATTAAACAATAATTATTCTATCAAACCGGACAATACAAACCATTGTAACAGTTATAGTTTCAAATTTTTATTAGTACTCAGCACATTCATATGTGATATGAGTTGACAAATATATATACATATAAATGCCCAGGCTGTGGGTCATGTGATATTTGAGAAAGTACCAACATATGTGACAACTTGAACAAATCATGAACAGGTACAAAAACATGTTGATCATACATAATATATGCACTTTTGTTTATTTATTTTTTTATTTTAAGGGTTTGCCAGGTGGCTATTTTTAACACTTTTTAAGATAATTGTTATAAATTTTCCAATATTGCAAAGAACAGTTTCATTTTTTTCATTCATAAGTAAGTCAAATTTTACACAGTTTACGTTCGTTCGATATTTCTCCAGTAGATATTTGTTTCGTGGCTAATTAAACGATGTGCATTTGAAAAGGTCATGGTATTCGTCACCGATTTCATTTAAATTGCAAATTTTACATTTTCGTTCATTGCGGTCAATATTTGACCATCTTAATTTTTCTATTGGCAAAAGATTGTGACACATTCTAAAATTGACAAAATGTTGCCTATAGAAACAAGGCAGGATATATAGATAGGTTTCATATTTGTGTTCATTTTTATATATACGATAATTTAAAGCCTTAGACGAATTGTAAACTTGAGAGTGCCACGACTGTCTATATTGGTCTTTAAAAGACTGTTCAACAAGATGTAGTAGGACCTCTTTGGAACCATCAAACATGTGATTGAACCAGATATAACTAAGACCGCATTCATCCAGGATTGATTCAACAAAATCTAACCACGTGTATGCTGATTGTCTATTAACATAATCAGAATTTAAACATTTATACAACAGTGATGATAATTTGTTAGGATTAACAATAATATTATACAAGAAAGCAATTACTCGTTTTTTTACCTCCGTTACTATTGGAAATCTACCAAGATCACCATACAACATAATATGCGGAGTTGAAGTTTTGACATTTAATATGTATTTCAAATAATCAGTATGGACTTTTTCTAGCAAGTTCACATCGAAATTTCCCCACACTTCACAACGATATGTTAAACTATGTATAATAGTAGCTTCAAACAATTTAATCTGACAATCAATAGATAAATCAAGATTTCTTATTTTCCTTTTCAAACTAAACAGTGACTTTTTGGCTTGCTCACAAAGGTGTTTTTTGCAGAAGCAAATTGTCTATTTTTGGAGAAAATTATTCCTAAATATTTAAAAGAGTCAACAACTTCTATTTGCTTTCCTTTGACTGAGAAAACTCTAATTCTTTTAAATTTATCACCAAAAACCATAATCTTAGTTCTTTCAAAATGTTTCTCAAGTTTCCAGTTGCAACAATATTGATAAAATGTGTTGAGTACTGAATTTAGTTCATCTTCTTCATTTGCAAATAATACAGTATCGTCAGCATACAGAATCACAGCTAATTTTGATCAGATATATCAACACTAACATTGTTATAAGAAAGTAATTTTCTACATCATTTACGTAAAGCGAAAATAGGGCAGGTGAAAGATTTCCACCTTGGCATTCACCTCTTGCACATGGAAAATACTCTGAATATGTATTGTTTACCAAAATTCACGATTTTATACCATCATACATATTTTTAAGAATATTTAAAAAGCTACCGTCAATATTATAACTTTTTATTTTTCTTCACAGACCGACCTTCTTGACTGAATCAAATGCCTTCTGAAAATCAACAAAACAGCAAACCAACTTTTTCTTTTTACGTTTACAAATTTCAAACAGAGCATGCAACACAAAAATATGGTCCATCGTTGAATGGCCCTTTCTAAAACCAGCCTGATTTTCGTTTAACAAATAATTTTCTTTTACGTATTTTGTAAGTATATTATTTAACACAGCTGTAAATAATTAACATACGCAACTTAGAAGCGTTATAGGTCTAAAGTTTTGGGGATCTTCAGTATCTCCTTTATATATATATATATATATATATATCATTCAAATGCACATCGTTTAATTAGCCACGAAACAAATATCTACCGGAGAAATATCGAACGAACGTAAACTGTGTAAAATTTGACTTACTTATGAATGAAAAAAATGAAACTGTTCTTTGCAATATTGGAAAATTTATAACAATTATCTTAAAAAGTGTTAAAAATAGCCACCTGGCAAACCCTTAAAATAAAAAAATAAATAAACAAAAGTGCATATATTATGTATGATCAACATGTTTTTGTACCTGTTCATGATTTGTTCAAGTTGTCACATATGTTGGTACTTTCTCAAATATCACATGACCCACAGCCTGGGCATTTATATGTATATATATTTGTCAACTCATATCACATATGAATGTGCTGAGTACTAATAAACATTTGAAACTATAACTGTTACAATGGTTTGTATTGTCCGGTTTGATAGAATAATTATTGTTTAATTAATGTTATCTGGTCATACTTGTTATCGCTTTGGTATGTTCAATTTTCACAGGATATGCTTGTACTTTTTTGAGTGTTTTTTTCATTGAACGTTTATTGGAATGGAAATGTATTATGAATATTCGCGAATAAAGTTTACTTTACTACAACAGGAATAATTATCAGTTACAAACAGTTTACTAAACAACACGAATGGAAATGTTTTTTTTTCGATGTTATATTATTTTTTATGGATTGGGACATTTATATTGAAGCGTTTTTTACCGATGAAAGACTTCAGCAAACAGAAAAACTGAGCACGACATACTTTGATACATGCTTAAGTACAAACATACCTTCTGATATGCAACTTCCCCAGGGGACTGTCCAGTCGACTACTTCCGGTTCCTACAATGGTGCGTCAAGGTAGTGGACGATCAGGCGTTGACATGGCGGGAGGCAAGGGGCTTCTGTAACCTCAGAGACACACAGTTACTGCGAANTCCAAACGGTGAAGCTAAAGAGTGTTTCCTATAAACAGTGCAAGATCCGTTCTGATGTAACTAATAAGGTTAAGCCATAACGCACTGTCCGTCCGTACCACCAAAGCTACTGTGTTTCACTATGTCACACTGTCCGTCCGTACTACCACGGCCACTGTGTTTAACTATGTCACACTGTCCGTCCGTACTACCAGAGCTACTGTGTTTCACTATGTCACACTGTCCGTCCGTACAACCAAAGCTACTGTGTTTCACTATTTCACACTGTCCGTCCGTACTACCAAAGCTACTGTGTTTCACTATGTCACTCTGTCCGTCCGTACTACCAAAGCTACTATGTTTCACTATGTCACACTGTCCGTCCGTACTACCAAAGCTTCTGTGTTTCACTATGTCACACTGTCCGTCCGTACTACCAGAGCTACTGTGTTTCACTATGTCACACTGTTCGTCCGTACCACCAAAGCTACTGCGTTTCACTATGTCACACTGTCCGTCCGTACTACCAAAGCTACTGTGTTTCACTATATCACTCTGTCCGTCCGTACTACCAGAGCTACTATGTTTCACTATGTCACACTGTCCGTCCGTACTACCAAAGCTACTGTGTTTCACTTTGTCACACTGTCCGTCCGTACTTCCAAAGCTACTGTGTTTCACTCACCGAGAGGCTTTCTGCACACAGCGGTATTCAGACTGTCACAGGACAACGGGCTCCAATTTCTCTCATCCTCGATACTTGTATTGACCACGGCACACAGTTTCTTATCAGCGATCAACCTAAGCAACACGTAAATGAAAAAAACCTTTGTACACACCTTCATCGTCAAATAAATTAACAATAATAATTAACCCACATATATGAAATTTATAACAATATGTTTGACAGCACAAATTAGAACACACTGTGATAAAAAGTGACTGTTGTAAGCAATATTATCCGTTAATGTACATTAATCATATATTAAACAAAAACGAGCATCAGCAACTTACGTCTCAATTTGCGGCGTTTCATTTGACCACCATCGTGGCGTCACATCCTCGTCACTTCCGGGAAATCTCCAAGACGGGTTGTCCTGCGTCCGATAAACATATATGTCTCAACTGTGTTTTTAAATATCCATATGTTGTTATTTTAGCAATGATATATAAGATATAGTAAGAAAATACTTACAACATTGCATGATATAAATTGTGAACAAATTGTTAGTGCTCTAGAGTAAAAAGAAAAATATGTCCACATATTAACTATTCAAAATACGTCAATTGCATATATGCCACGCGCGTATCGACCACGTGACATACCGAGGTATAGAGAATATAGGGTAACCAGAACGTATAGGCCGCCGCGTGGCTTGTCAGGTGGGCCGTCAGAGCCACGTGCACATATTGGTTCTCAGTGCGCGCCAAAATGGACTCTTCCCTGAGGCAGGCAGTCCTTGAACAAATATGCAATTGTTGACGATTCTTCTGGTTTGCATGCCGTTCTACATAATCGGATAAATATCTTATGTGTTATGCACTTTAATATGTAAATGGTAATTATATAGAAGAGCGTGTACTATCTATGCTAGTTCTACTAATATGTGTCAACTTGTTGGCTTCTTCTTGTAAGGCAGATGGCCCAAGGTTCTGACATATAACTGCTTAACTTAGTCTCGGCTTTTGTTCATCAATGTTGTGACGTATGAATCTAACGTCATTTTTTTTAAAGAGCAAAACACGAATAAACATAATCGTAAAAACACATACATAACACTGTTTATTGTAGACCTTATATATGAGCCGTGATCTGGGAAAACGGAGCGTAATGCATGTGCTGAAAGTGTCGTCTAAGATTAGCCTGTGTTGTCCGCACAGGCTAATCTCGGACGACATTTTACGCAAATGCATTAAGCCCCGTCTTCACAGAGCACGAACATAAAACCCCTAAAATATTTACTCGGCGTCTGCGTAGCTGTCCACGCCGTCCAGTATCTTGAAGCAGGCGGTGTCCTCGCCGGCCACAGCCAGGTCAAACCAGCCGTGATCTACGTCGCAGTGCAGAGGGGATTCTGAAACAAAATGTATAATGTCCTATAACCGCAACAAAATTCGTACACCAGTATCAACAAATAAATAATCTGCACGTGTAAGTCGAGCCCTTTAAATTAATATTAAGATGGAATAATTCAGTTCACGTCGAAACCCGATCAACAAACAATTTGGATTTAACGACAATTTATTAAAAAAACAAAAATTTATTCATGCTGTTTAATTGGTATCAAGTTCATTTTAAATATGCAATATTACCGTCGGATTCATTAGAATTGTAATTATCAGAATTTAAAGGCTAGCTGATACTAGTTTATTTTGATGCAATATCGTTAACATAGGAGCCTCGTTCTGGAAAATCCGGGGTTAATCCATGTGAGTTAAGTGTCATCCTAGATTAGCATGTGCATTCCGAACAGGCTTATCAGGGACGAAACTTTCCGCCTAAACTGGATTTTCGTTTAGAAAATACTTCCTTTATACGAAAAATACCATAAACGCGCAAAGTGTCGTCCTGATAAGCCTATGCGGACTTCACAGGCTAATCTTGGATACACACTTTACGCACATGCATTTGCCCCGTTTTCAAAGAACGAGGCTCATATAACATGAATAGCAACAGACCAAGTACCGGACCGATTGAAAGCTCGGTAAGGTTTAAGACAACATTTCAGATAATAATGCTCCCATTTATCACCAGTTGGGTCGTTCAGTTAAATGAGAATTAGAACATATAATGTGAATGCTGATACAAAGGATACCGTATATTTGTCTGAGTAAAATGAAATTGTTTAATAGGTAAAATGCCTGTAATAAGTCTAAAAACGAAGCAACCAATATACCAGTTCATAAGACGTGTATATATAAGTTTAATAAGAGAAATACTTGCCGAGTTATGTTTAATAGGCCTGATGTCATCCGTTTCGTAAAGAAAACATTTACTGAAGGAGCTCCATTCAAAAATTGAGATAAGTAATTAAAATTTAAGTTTAATCATGCGTACACTTAGTTGTGGGAATGTTCTTTTTCTATGATAAATATTTTGATTAGCACTGCGTTTAATATAAAACACATACAAAGAAACTTCGGCGGCATCAGCAGGAGATAAACCTCGTTATACAATGCGGTCTTTTATTTATGGCAGGGAACCAGTTGCCAAACAGTGAGACACAAAACAAATACACTAGACACGTCGTAAATAATACATGCACAAACATGAACAAAACTGAGGTCACCGCCCTGAAAAGGTCAATGCAAACGCCTTTGGGGGGTTAAACAGGTTTTAAGGAGCTCCAAGCCTAACTAACTTAGCCTTGAATTATTTATTACATAGTTAAGTGAACATAAAAATTAAACTCAGAGCATCACACTTCAAATTAAATAAAAATGACTAAGAATACATTTCAATTGTAATTACAATTTAACTATTCAATAGTTGTATACCATGTATAATACCGTATAAATGTAACTTTAGCGAGTATCAAGTACATCTAACCTGTATTAAAAAGCTTTAAAGAAATAGAATCATATAGGTTTTATATTCAGAACATCGCCGTAAGACTCATAAAGTGTGAAGCATTACACTTACAAGAAATTTATTGATTTTACGAAACTCGGCTCCCAATTAACCAACCTGAGAGTATACCAGTGTAGCCCCATTCAAAATACTTTTGAACACATCATAAAGTAACATAATTTCCTATCAATGTAATCAAGGTTTATTCGACTCAAACCAGTTTTTTAAGTTACAAAACGTATTTTACGATTTCCATGCTCAAAAACGATGGAATATGGAATGTGTTAGTCCTTGGTGCGCTATTAAGTTTTCCAAACGTGTGCATACGGTTTGCTTAGCGCTTTAAGCCCCAGTCCCATACAGATGCCGGATCAACACGTCTCATATCCGTAATGATCCGGCATGTGAACCGTGTCGCCGCCGTGTAGATCCGTGTCGATTCGCGTAGGTCCTGGGACGTCAGGGAACATCCTTGGCGCTTCGGAAGGCCAACACGGCAGTTTCGGCAAGTTCAAAACTACCTTGTTGATCCGTGACGATCCGGGATGATAGAACAATCCGGGATGGTCCGTGTAGCTGCCGTGTGGAGTTCGGGGACAGCCGTATAGGGTCCGGGGACAACCGCATTTATGACTTGGTTGTCCGGGTGACACATTTCAGACCCCTGCCCTTCAAGGACCGTGACGCCAGTTGTACGGTTGACTTCTGTGCTACCGACGATGCAACATGGGCGATGATATGACGACTGAGGACAATCCGATGCTAATGAGATGCCAGCTTCTACTGCAAAAAGCTCCGGTTGAAAACAGTATCCTGATTGATAAAGTGAAGCTACGACAGAGAAATAAAAAATTCACAAAAACAATTTATCTTAACCAGTGAATAAAATGAAAAGGAGAACCCATCTGGGTCAGACAATGGCTCGCCAGGCCAAGTTGATTACGTATGGCTGATTGACGAACTCAAGAGAAAAAGACCCAAAAGACTTCTTTAATATCCTTTACATTTGCTATTAGATGAACCAAGAGATCCTGACACGTATTGAGCAAATAATCAAGCCAAAGAAGTAAAACTGCAGGAAGCATCGGACAGCTGGAATTAATTTTGCAACAACATTGCGGTACCACTGTCTGATGTATGTCTTTCGGGTCGCACACAGCACCATCTCCAAGATCATCCTTCAGGTCTGCGATGCGTACTTAGAATTTGTTGAGGAACCAATGCCCTGTCCTGAAATGCCAGATGAGTAGAAGAGCATCATCAAGCAGTTCGGCGACCTTAAGCAGTTGCATTACTGTGTTGTTGTATAAGACGTGAAGCACATCGCCGTACATTGTACTCGGTCTGGTAGCTCCTTGTACTACAACTATTACCATGCCATAATCCTGATGGCCAATCGGCCATGATGACCTCCTTTTTCTCTGAAAGGATGAGAGGCGTCTTCTTCTTTTCTTTGGGCGTCAGTTTCTGTGGGTGGTGCTGATGGTTGTTGATTTACTTATACATGTTATGGCAATCTCGATCTGGGCCTCAAGCTTGCTTCTCTTTGTTGCTGCTGTTCTCCATCGGTGGCGTATGCTGCTCGTGACGATCATTTGGGAACTGGAAGGCCCACTATGACAATACGCTTCATTTGAGGTGGCATTTTGACGTTTTAGATATGTATACGAGGTTACACCTTCGAAATTTGAGTGCCGAATGATAAAATCGCCGAAAATCAATCTGCTTTTATAAAAGTTAAAGTCGGTCCGGCGCAGATCGTGTTTGGTCTGTATGGATGCCGTGTTAGTCCGTGACGTTGTGGTGAAGATCCGGGAAGGTCCATGTAGATGCCTCGTTGGTCCGTGTGTATCCGTGTCTCTGCCGTGTAGGTCCGTAACTCAGCCGTGACTGTCCGGGACAGTCCGCGATGGCGCCGTGTTGATGGCGTGTTGCTGCCGGGTTGGTCCGTGTAGATGGCGTGTTGTCATCTTTGGAAGACCGTTGACGCTCAAACATTCCAAAAGGCTACGGATCCCGGTTCGTCCCGGTTCTTGATCCGGGGGGGGGGGGATTTGGGGCGATCCAGGACTGCCGTGTCCATTTGGGCTTATATGGGACTGGGGCTTAAGAGAAACCTGATCATACCACGAGTCCCTTTAATTATGGAATTACTGTGTGAAACAGTTCCAAGAACTGGACACCGCATTTAATGAAACACGCACCAAATACATGAAAAATGAATAAAACTAAGGTAAATCCATTGGAACGGTTACCGTAAGGCATTTGGTGGGTTAAACTCGTTTTATTGAGCTCAAAACCTCACAACTGACCCAGAGTTATGCACGAAATATTTAAATGCAAAAAGAAATTACTCCTATAGCATCACCATTAAAATCTAAAGAAAACGCGAAAACTTTTCAAATTAAAGTCTCGCTCTAAGAAAACGGGGCTTGATGCATATGCGTAAAGTGTCGTGCCAGATCTGGGACGACACTTTACGCCTAAACTGGATTTTCGCTAAGAGTTTCTTTAAACGAAAAATACCATAAAAAGCGGTTAGTCTCGTCGCTCTTTATCCTTTGCGGACTGGACAGACTGGCATGTCTGGGAAGACATTTTACGCACATCCATTAAGGCCCGTTCTCCCAGAGCTAGACTCATTAATAAGACTTGTTGTCACACCCTACCCTTGGGCCTCTCGCATATTGACTGCAGCGGGATCCGACAGTCCTTGTCGTTGAGAAGGTTGTCCCAAATCTCGCCGCAGTCTTCTGAGTCGCGGAAGTTGTTCGGCTCTCCGGAACCCCACAATCTGCAGACGAAAATATGTTGCCAGTGTTTATTCAAAAAATAGTTCATGCGTAAGCTGTGAGCGATATTCTGAAAAAAATATATGAGTAATTGATATTTTACACAAATGTGAATCTTTTATACAGATTAGAGATATATGCAAACGAGCTGAGAACGAACAATTTCTTTAAAAAAAAACAACAGTTTAAAGCAAAAACCTATTGAATCTGGATAGCTTTCTTTGGTGAGGGTTGGGAGGAGGATGGGCATGGTCAGTGACACATAAACGCGTTGTTTTGAAAACCCAAACCTATTTTTTTACAATCACTATAGTAGTGATCATTTAAATAAGTTCCGGATGTTTAATTGTGCTGCTGTACAACGCCTACATGTAATTGTTGGATTCGTTCCTGAATGAGCCGTCAATCCATTGCCAGAGGCTTTCGTTTCCCTCATATCTCCGTAGTCCGATCCACCATTCGTAACTGGGAGGGTATTTGCTCACTTCGGCGATAATCCATTTCTGAAAACAATAAAATACCTATGTGCGCCGCGCTCTGTGAAAACGGGGCTTAATGCATGTGCGTATAGTGTCGTGATAGATTAGCCTATACAGGCAAATTATGGACGACACTTTCCGTCTAAACTGAATTTGCACTAAGAAGATACTTCCTTAAAACGAAAAATACCAGAGAATCGGAAATGGTCGTCCCTGTCAAGCCTGTGCAATACAGTAAAGCCTTTCAGAATCGTCGTGTTGTTATGTAGCATAATTAACGAATTATGCAAATTATCAATGTGTGGCGGCCATCTTTGCGGCCATGTTGAATATTGACGAATGCTCAATCACGACTAAATACATCAACTTTCTATGAAGGGACATGGCTGTATACAATAATTGTGTCCAAAAACATTGTGTGAATACTAATTGGGGGTACATCGACTGGCATACCGACTAATATAGATCGACTTGTGTAACAGACACATATGACGACAGCGATGTTATTTCTAATACGTCTAATTGTGTCCTCTATTGTAATGCTGAAGCAATTTCGTGATCTAGGGGTTAGTCTCGTAACTTACATCTGCTCATTTGTTGACTCATGGCGGATGTTGTGAAACTCAATGAACTTGAGTAAACTACAATAACATGTGTTATGTCCACGATGTTTGCAGACACAAAACTTGTTAATATCGGGAAGCAGGCAAGAATACCAAAAATGCCTCTACCGGTATTCACAAACGTTCCTTCGGGAAATCTTAAGATAAGTTGTACTAAACTGAACATTTAATTTCATGTTTGTTCTGTAAAATCCAGTTTTCGGCCACAAAAAGATTATAATATTAATCTGTTTAGCTATATTCAACGCAAAAAGTCCACAAACTTACGATAATCTGTGAATGCAGGCCAAAAATATTATCTTTCTAACGTTCATCTTGAAAAGAAAGGGAAATTACACACATGTTTGTAATAAGAATTTCAAGACATTTTTCGAAACATTTACAATGACACTAAACTTTTCTAGGCATTGAGGTTCTACCTTTTCCTCCGTCGAGTTTAGCTGCAGGAGGTTTCCCCCGTAGGCCTGGCACGTGTTCTGCGCGCTATACCACGACATCTTGCGGGCATCCCAGAATCGGTAGCACGTTACACTGTCCGGCCTCTCAATCCAGCCCAGCGGACAGGACCAGCACCACGTGCCTGTGGGAGTTATTAGTGCCGTGTTGAAACGGTGTATGTAAAATTTCGTATTGTCAACGTGTTTTTTTTATTACTCTCAAAATCCTTGATGCAAGGCGTAAAATGACTTTGGTATTAACTGTATGAATTAGTGTTATGAAAGCGATTGGACGCGATTTACCGTGAAAACATCAGAAACAACGATTCTGTGTTCTAAATAAAATAACTGAACACGTATATTGTTTTTAATTATAAGAAAAAATGCAAATCCAAAAAAAAATGTTATTTAAAAAGCAGAAGTAAGTATATACGCGCCAAACACCATGTCATAAACGTTACCAATGGTGTCATATTATTTCCAAACTCATACTATTCATACACATTGATATTTGTGCAAAGTGATTACCAAAGACATGCTATACAGATACGTTACCATTGGTGCCAAGTTCTGCCTGTCTGTCTGTCTGTCTGTCTGTCTGTCTGTCNATTTATTTATTTTTATCTGTTTTTATTTTTTTATTTATATTTATTTTATGTGTGTCTATATATTTCGATATTTTTTATTTATGTATATTTGTTATGTATATTTGTTTATATATATATACTTTATATATTTACTTATTTATTTATTTATTTATTTATTTATTTATTTATTTATTTATTTATTTATTTATTTATTATTCATATTAATATTTATATAAACTTACCTGGAACATGTTGACATAAAATCAGAACCACTACGTTGGCGATTCGTAGAAACCCCATTGCAATATTTAGGAAATATTCATATTATTTTAAATGTAATGTTTTAATCCTGACACATAATATTGTTTGTGCGTGCATAAAGTAGTATTAACGTAGAATGGCAATATTGTCGACAAACATACTCATTAGAAGAAATATAGTCTATATAGTTGAATGAATCGTAAACATATGCACTTTTATTTTTTATTACCATGTATGCTGTTATAAAAGCATCATTTGCGAATGTAACGTAGTTCCTTTTCCATTTTCATGGGTACGCAATATTTGATGTGAATTTTGAGCATGACAAAGCTACAATACAATACGTCACGATACATATTTAAAAAGGTAAGGCCGTACGCTTGTGAAAGGGCATCCGTTGAGTAAGTTCTACAAGTTGTAACTCAAAATATTTACCTTAGAAATAACACACCGGTTGTTGCAGGCATGTTGTTGTTGTTGTTGAGCATACATGAATACGGAAAACATTTGTGACGATAGACAACGCTACAACAAAGTAGTACCGAAAAGGCTTTTTGTTTATTGCTTACATATAAACCTTTAAGTTGATACCAAACCATATCAATTTCGCTGCATTTTATAAATGATATTAAAGTGACAGTTCGCGCAAATATATATGTTTTTATTGAGGATATCACTGAAAAACCGGTTGAAATCGGTTGCAAACAAACAATATAGCCATTTTTATTTTGGGGTCGAGTACGGTAAAGTACGAAAACGACCTAATTAATATTCTTGATTCGACACGTTTATTCAAACCTAAACAAACAAAATTGCGGAAACGGCGAATTTAGCGCAGAGAAGGTACGAACAAATGCAAAAACAGCTGTTACAGACGGAATCTGAGTTGCAACGCTACGTTTTTGCTAAATCTATGTATTTATCTTCCATATGCTAATAATGTTTAGCAACAGCTAAATATAAATATAATTTTCATAACTCGCGACGCTGCAATGATTTTCGCCTATTGCATGTATTTATGATCATTTTTATATTATTTTATCGATTCAAACCCGATTTTGACCAGGTTTTCGATGTCAACCTCGATAAAAAAATATACTTCAATGAATTTATGTAAAGTTTATTTCTCGCTCTACGATTTATATGCAAAACAACGATCTATTCCGCGAACTGTCACTTTAATAAGGTTTCCAATTAGTTGTGCTTATTATCAAACTGACAGCATGTAACCGTTCTCTCAGGACTTCCGGTTTGCGCATGTGTAACCTCCTTTGACTGTACCAGATACCTGAAGAAGAAGAAGTAGTAGAAGCACCGGCAACACTACAAAGAGAAGTAGAAATACCATGAACATTTTATATAAAATTACCATATAAATAGTGGGATTGTATGGGTAACTATGGTAATATTATTCAGCATCTCTACATCACTACTCTACAAAAGTACATCGACACGCCACCACTTAAGTCTGGGTCTAATTAGTTGCATGTTGAAGAACATGGACAAGTTGCCGAACAAAGTCTCGCTCATTATATTGTACTCATTTCCGATCTACTTGTTACTGTAAACTGAGTAGATCTAAATTTTCAGAAAAAGAGACACTGATTATTTTGAAATATGTATTCTTAATAGTATTAGCAGATGTTTACTTTAAATGTTATGCCATAATAATAAGTATACCGAATGTAAACACACCTTTCAAATAAACAAGTTTTATAAAACTGTGTTCAATTAATATCAAATTGACTGCATTTCGCGATAACACGACATTAAAATGAGCCTCGATCTGGGAAAACGGGGCTTAATTCATGTGCGTAAAGTTTCGTCCCATATTAGCCGGTGCAGTCCGCACAAGCTAATCGAGAACGAAACTTTCCGCCTAAAATGGATTTTTGATTTAAAGATTCTTCTTTTGAACGAAAAATTCCATTAGAGCGGAAAGTGGTGTCCTTGATTAGCCTGCGCAAGCGAATCTGGGACGACACACGCACATGTATTAAACCCCGTTTCCCCATACGTTTTCCACAACGTATCTTAAGTAAATAACCTGAAAGTAACAAATGGCGAATGCTTGAAATGTGTAAGTTTTGATTAATCGTTTGTTTTGTTTGGACGCTTAATGTTCCACAAAGAGTCGCTATTTTTCCAAAATCCTTGCAGCGGTTGTTTTCCGTATCTGTTAATATTAACCACTGTCCACACGCCATTATATTACAATCCGTTATTTTACTTTAAACGTAAATCATTGCACTTGTCTACATAATGCAACTTATTATGTTGATGAAAATTATTTATAGAATGACTTCTAGTCTTTAAATGTGTTGCGCACCTTCGTAGTTTGTTATTTGTTTTTATAACGGAAGTATGTTAGGCGTAAATCTTTTTTTTCCGTTTAACACCACTTATCTACAAGTTTATATCTGACTTTATTGTCGATATTTTTCTTTTGTTTTATATCTCTTTGTATAATTATAATTCAATTTAAATAAAAAGTGTACTGCGTAGTATTGATCGAACCGGGTGATTCAAGTTAAAACATTGTCGCCCATGCCTTCCAACTTCATGATGTTCACAACAGTCGCCACACCAAACCCTCGCAGTTCAACGTGCTTTTCACAGGCGTTATTCTGTAATAGTATCGGCGATCTCGACACACCATTCAAAGGTACATACATTTCTGACATGAGTCTTGCTGATGCCGTTAACTGACTTTCAAGGCCGCAATCAATTCGATATTGTTTTCCTTGAGTTGTGTTTCTTCTTTTGCATGAACATGCACATATATATGAACTTAGATGAGAACCTCCATCCTAACCCGAATCGCGTTGGGTTTGTTTCGCATGTCTGCGCATGTGCGATGTCTATGTAAAGGTTTTTCTATATTTATTGCGCTGTAAAGTTCGTTAATTATCTCCATTCTCAAATCTAACCTCTCCCGCTAGCCGATACCCATCGTAATGTGAGTCCTCTTTCGTTTGCTTAAAGATCTCCCGATCGTTATGACATAGGTCGAGAACTACACCTTGCGCTGAACTAAACCTTGCGCTAAACTACACCTTGCACTAAACAACACCTTGCACTCAACTACACCTTGCAATCAACTACACCTTGCACTCAACTACACCTTGCACTCAACTACACCTTGCACTCAACTACATCTTGCACTCAACTAAACATTACTCTCAACTACACCTTGCACTCAACTACACCTTGCACTCAACTACACATTACACTCAACTACACCATGCACAGAACTACACCTTACACTCAACTACACCTTGCACTCAACTACACCTTACACACAACTACATCTTGCACTCAACTACACCTTGCACTCAACTACACCTGCACTCAACTACACCTTGCACACTACTACACCATGCACACAACTACACCTTACACTCAACTACACCTTGCACTCAACTACACTTCACTCCCAAATACACATTGCACACAACTACACCATGCACACAACTACACATTACACTCAACTACACCTTGCACTCAACTACACCTTGCACTCAACTACACCTTGCACTCAACTACACCTTGCACTCAACTACACCATGCACACAACTACACCTTACACTCAACTACACCTTGCACTCAACTAAACATTACTCTTAACTACACCTTGCACTCAACTACACCTTGCACTCAATCACCTTGCACTCAACTACACATTACACTCAACTACACCATGCACAGAACTACACCTTACACTCAACTACACCCTGCACTCAACTACACCTCACACACAACTACATTTTGCACTCAACTACACTTTGTACACAACTACACCTGCACTCAACTGCACCTTGCACACAACTACACCTTACACTCAACTACACCATGCACACAACTACACCTTACACTCAACTACACCATGCACACAACTACACCTTACACTCAACTACACTTTACTCTCAACTACACCTGTCTTGTACTCAACTACACCATACACTCAACTACACCTTACACTCAACTATACCTTGCACTCAACTACATCTTTCACTCGACTACACATTGCACACAACTACATCTGCACTAAACTACACCCTGCACTCATCTACACATTGCACACAACTACACATTGCACTCAACTACACGTTACACTCAACTACACCTTGCACACAACTACACCTTACACTCAACTACACCTTGCACTCAACTTCACCTTGCATTCAACTACACCTTGCACTCAACCACACCTTCCACGCAACTACACCTTGCACTCAACTATACTTGCACTGAACTACATCTTGCACTCAACTAAACCTTGCACACACTACATCTTGCACTCAACTACACCTTGCATTCAACTACATCTTACACTCAACTACACCTTGCACTCAACTATGCCTTGCACGCAACTACACATGTACTCAACTACACCTTGTTCTCAACTACACATTGCACTGAACTACACCTGCACTGAACTACACATTGCACTCAACTACACCTTGCACTGAACTACACCTGCACTCAACTACACCTTGCACTGAACTACACCTTTCACTCAAAAACACATGCACTCAACTACATCTTGCACTCAACTACATCTTGCACTCAACTTCACCCTGCACACAAATACACATTGCACTCAAATACACATTACACTCAACTACACCATGCACACAACTACACCTTGCACACAACTACACCTTGCACACAACTACACATTACACTCAACTACACCATGCACTCAACTACACCTTGCACACAACTACAAATTGCACTCAAATACACATTACACTCAACTACACCATGCACACAACTACACCTTGCACTCAAATACACCATGCACTCATCTACACTTTACTCTCAATTACACCATGCACACAACTACACATTACACTCAACTACACCATGCACACAACTACACCTTACACTCAACTACACCTTGCACTCATCTTCACTTTACTCTCAACTACACCTTGAATTCAACTACACCTTGCACTCAACTACATCTTGCACTCAACTTCACCTTGCACTGAACAACACATTGCAATCAACTTCAACTTACACTCAACTTCACATTTCACTCAACTACACCTTGCACTCAACTACACCTCGCATTCAACTTCACCTTACACTGAACTACACATTGAACTCAACTACACATTGCACTCAACTACACCTTGCACTCAACTACACCTTGCACTCAACTACACTTTGCACTCAACTACACCTTGCACTCAACTACACCTTGCACTCAACTACACCTTGCACTCAACTACACCTTGCACTCAACTACACCTTGCATTCAACTTCACCTTGCACTGAACTACACATTGCACTGAACTTCCCCTTGCACTGAACTACACTTGCTCACAACTACACCTGAACACAACTACACCTTGCACTGAACTACACCTTACACTGAACTACACATTGCCCTTAACTACACATTGCACTCAACTACACCTTGCACTCAACTACACCTGCACTCAACTACACATTGCACTCAACTACACATTGAACTCAGCTACATATTGCACTCAACTACACCTGAACACAACTTAACCTTGCACTCAACTACACCTTGCACTAACTACACCTTGCACTCAACTTCACCTTGCACTCAACTAAACATTGCCCACAACTACACCTTGCACTCAACTACACCTTGCACCCAACTACACCTTGCACCCAACAACACCTTGCACTCAACTACACCTTGCACTCAACTACACCTTGCCTTCAATTACACATTGCAATGCACCTTATACGTGCATGAGTCCAGACTCAGTATTATTTCAGATAAAAAATCCGTTACGAGTATACTAATGTAACAAACGAAAACCATCGAAAATCTATGGCGAAGCCTATACGTCCGTTAATGATTAGTGTGTATCCCGTTTATGTACTATTTCGGTGATCAAACTGAATGAGCTTTTACTATTCGTTGACATCTTTTTGATATGATGGTCGTTTTGCTTGTGTTCATTATACAAATTTTCTGGTACACAATAGTCATGGGCGACTGAGAGAAGTTTATGTGAAAATGGAATTGTCTATAGTAGAGATGGATAATTTCGAGTCAATCAGGCATTGTGATCAAGTTGACATAAACATTTGTCTTTTTGGTTAAAACGGCATCACGTGTAGTCGTATCAAGATGGCATTATGTTGAGTCAAATTGGCCTTTTATTGCGTCAAAAATCAATCGGGTTTAGTGAAGTTGGCATAATGTTCGGTAACGTTGACCTAAGGTTACAATTAAATCCAGAATGAGTCAAATAAGCATTACATTGGGTAAAATAATCATTAGGTTAAGTCTAGCTGACATAACGTTTGGTCAAGTTGGCATTAAGTGTGTGTGTGTGGGGGGGGGGTCAACACATTTTATTTTAAGACTTCAAATATAACACCATAATATAATACAATCAGGGATGAAACAGATGCATATGCAAAATATCTAAAGCTTTCTATCGAATAGACGTCAATGGCAAACACAACTTTGAGGTTAGTTAGGTGGAACATGCCATTATTTTTACTATACAGATATGAGAAACATGTAAACATTACACACAGAATAACTAATGCATCATAATTTGCCACAATAGTGTTTTTTTTTCAATTGAACTACTGTACAAAATCATCTGCATGTACAGTTTCCTGTATATATTTACTCGTAAGGATAACAATAACAATTTTGTTGATACAAAATGAGTTACAAGCATTATTATATCTTTGTTGAAGATGAAATGATATAACAGTACAAGGAAGCAGATACTGCGTGTCAACAGACAAATTAAAGTGTACATACTTAATGTTAAATAAAAACAAGACTTAATTTTATAACTTCAGGAAATTGTTGCGTCAATAAATCACGTAACCACTTTTAAGACATTTGCATGTAAGTTTGTGTTGGAAAGAGAAAAAAAACAGTAAAGAAAATATAAAAGAAAAAAGAAAAGAAAGACATTTCCCAGTATGTATACACAATAGGGGTATGTATGAATTATAATAACATATACAAAGGCATACAAAAAACAATAATAGGTGCATACCATTATGTTTTATGACACATAGGTCCTACATTTAATTTCATTTGGGATTTCAAACGGTACGATATAAAACGTATTTGTACAACGTTGTAAAAGGTACCAAAACTAATACAATTAAAATACTAAGTGTGTGAGACAATAGGATGAAACAATTCCCATTCTCTGTCAAAGGACTCTAAGTTAAAAAAAAAGTATTGATAGTTAACTTAAGTTATCTTATTCATACTTTTTGTATTCTTGGCTCCTGTTATACTTAGAATGCATGTATCCATGTTACACTTGTATAAATAATACTATTATTAATGGCTCTAGCAGACTTTGAATATCTAAGTAGAAAAAAACTGTCTTATTTATGAAAGGAAAAGATTGTCCTGGGAACATCTCATTTATTATTGCTTGAGATATCTAATATTCCGATAAATGTTCTTAATTTTCCAAACTTTGTTTGCAAAATGAACATAATGGATCGTAAGTAATTTTGATTTTGTTAAAAAGACTTTTTGTTCCAAGAATCCTGTAAAATATTCAGTATTAGATCCACTGAACCTTAAAATCATTGGTTATTAAAAAGGGTAGTTCAAATATACAATTCCATTCTTTTTCATTAATAATGTTATTTATTTGTATATCCCATTTTGATTTACATTGCAACTGATAATAGTCTTTTTGCACCAGATCCTTTTTTAAATTAGATGTAATAATGGTGGCAAAAATGGTTTGATGATTTGTTGAGTAGGACAAAATACTCACTTTGTTTTCATATATTTATCTATCGCTCTTGTCACTCCTGTATAATTAATGAAATGTGTGTTCAAATTGTACATTCTGTTAAATTCATCAACAGTAAGAAATGTTCCATGTTGTTATTATATCACCAATACAAATAATTCCAGCATGGAACCATGGCTTAATAAAAAAACTTTGGTTCCTATCAATATATCTGGATTAAAACAAAAGTGGATAAAATGAGAATTCTTCTGACTTTACTTCCAACTTACCACAATAAAGTGAGAAGCTTATTAAAACATCTACCCAAAATGGGTTTGAAACTCTGTTAGATATATTAAAAGCATAATGATAAAACTACAATTAAAGACTTAATGAGTATCAAAATACAGTTTTGTGATATTTAACCCAGTTCCCCTAAAGGATTAAATTTGTTTAACCAGGTAAGTTTCAATGCTAGAATAAATGCCTCAAAATTGATCATTTTTAAACCTCCTTCACAAAATTCTGTTAATAGTGTTGTAAATTTTATTTTACTATGCCCCTCCAAAAAAGATATAACATGAGAGTGGGTCTCCTTGTCTGCAGCCCATTTCAATAGGGAAAAAAGATAGGCATTAAGTTGATCCAGATTGGCATTATGAAAAGTCAAGTTGACATTGTGTTGGGTCAAGTTTGCTTTAGGTTTAGTCCAGTTTTCATTGCCAATTTGTTTTGAAGATCGGGTCGAATTTGCACTATGTTTGGTCCAGTTTACACGAGGTTGATTCAGGTCGACAGTATGTTGGGTTAAGGTGGCATCAAATTGAGTTCATTCGGCGTAAGGTTATATCAAACGTAAAACATGTTGAGTGTTTGTTACTTTTTATCAAGTCATTGGTGTGTGATGTGGTGTTTACTGATGACAATTGCTTTAACACTGGCATGTTTGTTCTATGAACCGAATATAAGAACGATACCACTCAGCAGTGAATTATATTGAACGATATCACTCAGCAGTGAATTATATTGAACGATACCACTCAGCAGTGAATTATATTGACCGAAGGTACGATACCACTCAGCAGTGAATTATATTGAACGATACCACTCAGCAGTGAATTATATTGAACGATACCACTCAGCAGT